>CAJNDS010000217.1:102500-194503 GCA_905221605.1 Symbiodinium natans | reverse complement strand
TTTTTTTTTTTTTTTTTTTTTTTTTTTTTTTGGGGGGGGGGGGGGGGGGGCTTAGGCTTTGAGGTCACCTTGACCGACAGCTCAGAAGAGGATTTTCCTGGAAGACCCCGTCGAACCCGCAGACCCGTAAACCTCAAACCCGAAACCTGCGGCCAGAACTGCTGTCCCGTTCCGCAAACTGCGGCCCCCAGCCCTGATGAACAAACCCTAAACCCCAAACCCTAAACCTTAAACTCTGAACATTCGCACCCTAGACCTGGATCCCGACTTAGCCCCTAAACCGAAAGTCAGCTCGTACCTGTTTTAGCCATGCTGAAGGCGCCACCTTCAGTGTCGAAAATGTGGGGGGTTGGGCTTCCGCGTTCAGGGTTGAGGGTTCAGGGACCTGAACCCTACCTCGAATCCCAACCGCAAGCAAGAGAACTAGGCACACTCGGCATGAACGCCAAACAAAACCCACAACCCTGAGGCCAGACCTACACCCCCACAACCCGAATCAACACCTCCCCTAAACCCTACACCCCTAACCCCTAAACCCTAAACCCTAAACCCTAAACCCTAAACCCTAAACCCCTAAACCCTATGAAACCCTCAAGAACCCTCGCGCCTTGAGCAACTCATCACACCCCTCCGTCGCCGCGGCGCGCAGAACCGCAGCGAAGTCCTCCCGGACCTGCATGGACGGGGTATAGGGTTTAGGGTTTAGGGTTTAGGGTTTAGGGTTTAGGGTGTCGGGAGTTTGGGACTAAGAGGATTATAGGGTTGAGTTGGTAGGGCTGAGAGGGCTGCCCTCGAACTCTGAGTACAGGGTTTCTGGTGGGAATCGTTGATGAAGCGCGTGGGAGCCCACAAAAAAGCTCCGGTATACCCTCCAGGCCCTAAACCCAGAACTTCCAGCAAAAACAAGAGCCACCCCCCCCCCCTCAAGAGGCCGAGAATCAAAAGGCATTGCTAGTTCTCGAAATTAGGGCGCCACTTCTTTGGCCAAAAAAACCATATCATAAGGGTGTCGTACTATTCTGTCTTTACGTAGAATATATATATATATGTATACATACAAGGAGTATATAAATAAGTAAATACATACATACATATATGTCAGAACAAAACGGGCCCCGAAACCTCGAACACCAAAGCAGACCCTACCCGCCCCCCGCCCGCCCCCGACCGGCCTCTAAACCCCAAACCCCAACCCCCAACCCCCAAACCCCCCAACCCCCAAACCCCCAAACCCGCCAACCCCAAACCCCAGGCCCCAAATCGTAAACCCCAAACCCCAAACCCCCTAAACCTCAAGACCCCAAACCCTAAACTTACCCCAAACCCTAAACCCTAAACCCTAAACCCTAAACCCTCTCACTCCCCCCAAACAAGGAGGGCCTGGCTCTGGAGCCTCTGCGCTGTGCTTTGCAGCTCTGGCTCCTCCAACTCCTGCAGCTCTGCCTGCAGAGGCCAACCGTGTCCCTGAACCCTAAACCCTAAACCCTAAACCCTAAACCCTAAACCCTAAACCCTAAACCCTAAACCCTAAGCCCTAAGCCCTAAACCCTAAACCCTAAAGCCCTAAACCCTAAACCCTAAACCCCAAACCCCAAGCCTGGCTGGGTCTCGAGGTCAGGGTTTGGGAGGTGTTGCCTCGTCCCAGTGTGCGAGCATGTCAAAAGTCCTCCGCCACAGCTTAGAGGGTTACTAAGGTTTAGGGTTTAGGGTTTAGGGTTTAGGGTTTAGGGTTTAGGGTTTAGGGTTTAGGGTTTAGGGTTTAGGGTTTAGGGTTTAGGGAGTTCCGGGGAAGGACCCGCGGAGGGATCGGAAGGTTTAGGGTTTAGGCTTTGAGTTTGGGGTTTAGGGTTTCAGGGTTAGAGGGATTGGGCGGAGGGATGTTAAAGTTACATCTGAAAACTGAGTTCTAGGGGTTGCAAGGGGCTTTCAGCAGGGGTTTAAGTTACCTGCTCGGCACCTAAGTTTTGGGGTCCAAGTATAGGCCCGTATTTTATAACCCTTGTTATATCATCCTTATGTACACTATATATATATATATACATATATAGAAATAACAACACTAATAACAATAACAATGACAATAACGATAACAAGAACAATAACACTAACAATAACAATAACAATAGCAAGAACAATAGCAAGAACAAGAACAATAGCAATAACAATAACAATAACAATAACAATAACAATAACAATAACAATAACAATAACAATAACAATAACAATAACAATAACGAAAGAAGAAGAATAATATGTTCTAATATTAATAACAATAATTCAGAATAAAAAATAATTAATAATAATAATAATCACAATAATAAACAATAATAAACCAAAACGTACTCATAACAACAATAACAACAAAAAATAATCGTAGTAATAATGATGATGATAATAATAATGGTAAGGGCTCATAATTGCTTCGGATCCCCTTGCACAAGGGTAAGGTTCCATACTAAGGGACACAGGGGCCCATGGTTCCGACCTCAGACTCAGTGTGTTTCAACGTAGAGGGGTCTAGGGCTTCAAAGAGCGTTTGTGAGAGCCTGCCTCGTCCCCCTAAGCCCTAAACCCGGTTTAGGGTTTAGGGTTTAGGGTTTAGGGTTTAGGGTTAATGGTTTAGGGGGGGAGGGGGGTAGGGTTCAGGTTTGGAGGCTTTGAGACAACCCCTAAGCTGCGCCACAGCGTTGCACCTCCGAGGCCTGCGTTACTGTTGCGGCGTGTGGGCTTGAAAGGGGTTTAGGGTTTAGGGTTTAGGGTTTAGGGTTTAGGGTTTAGGGATTGTAGGGTTCTATAAGGATGTAGTTTCAGGGTTTAGGGCTGAGGGTTCCTTTTATGACAAGGGTTGCGGGTGTAAGGCCTTTCAGGGTCCATCTTTCTTCGTGCCCCAAACCCTACACCCGAATGAAACCCTGAACCCGAAACCCGAAACCCGAAACCCTAAACCCTAAACCCTAAACCCTGAACCCTAAACCCTAAACCCTAAACCCTGAACCCTAAACCCTAAACCCCGAGCCCTAACTTTGCCTCGGCAAGGCCCTGAGGTGCTCCGCATTCCAGCCTGACAGGTGGGACAACACGCCAATAGCGTTTCCTTTTGGGTTTAGGGTTTAGGGTTTAGGGTTTAGGGTTTAGGGTTTAGGGTTTAGTGTTTAGGGTTTAGGGTTTAGGGTTTAGGGTTTAGGGTTTAGGGTTTAGGGTTTAGGGTTTAGGGTTATTCTAGTAATACTAGTATAAGCACACAGGGACCACAAGGGAAGAATATGCCGATACTGCGAAGCATAGTGATTTTTGGGGGGGGCTCACCAGAAGGGAATGATCACCCTTCCTACCATTTCCCCGGCAAGAGCCCGATTGATTTGCAGAACGGGAATCATGCATCATTTTGGAGGGGTTGCCTAAAAACCCAAACCCATACTCCCCCAGTTCCTAGGGCTGCAAGCACTTAGGGTTTAGGGTTTAGGGTTTAGGGCTTAGGGTTTAGGGTTTAGGGTCCGCCGACCCTGGCGGCGTGTTGGATGGGAAAAGGAGGTGAAACCTCCCTCTTTCCCTCCTTGCCCCCCCAAAACGCGAGGGGGGGGGAGGGGGTAGGGGGGGGGTACCCGGGCCAGGCCACCCACACCGCATAAACTCACGGACCATAGGCGGTTTCGCACACGACATAGGGGCTATTTGGGAAAAAACCCCAGCGGGGTGGGCGGCTTGAGCCGGAGGCTCTTAAATTTAGGGTATGAAGGGCGGGATAGGATCATCATGGCTCCATGCCACCACAATGCTTTTTTCAAAGCTTTAGGGTTTTTACTGTTTAGGGTTTAGGGTTTGGGGTTTAGGCTGTTTAGGGTCAGTGTCGAAAGGGTTCAGCGATTTGAAGAAACTGCCGTGCTTGAACTTCCCTCCACCACCAGGAAGTAACTTGAGGGCAACGACCCAAAACTCAAAAATTCGGATCTGCCAACGTGGCTTCGGTTTCTTTCGTACTCTCTGCAAGCGCGTCGCCTCCACCATGGACCCCTACGTAAACTCCAAAAAGCTGGAACATCCTTGTCCCCATACCCCACAAGGCGCACTAAAGGGAATCCCTGCTCTGATCATGCCTTAAACCATGCTCCAACTTTCTGGGGTTGACTCTATACCTTGGGATGTTCCCCCTTATACGAGCAGTCCGAGATGGGGACTATAGCTCCCCCCCGATTACAATCTGTTCGTACAAGGGGGAACATCCCAAGGTATGCCACAAAAGCCTACAAGCCAGGACCAAGCCCTAAACCCTAAACCCTAAACCCCAAGCCCTAAACCCCAAACCCTTTAAAGCCTACAAGCCACGACAAAGCCTCCGTCACCTCGCGCCCTCTCCAGCAGGAGGTGGAGCGCAAGCACGTCCTGCGGCTGGCGGAGTTTAGGGTTTAGGGTTTAGGGTTTAGGGTTTAGGGTTTAGGGTTTAGGGTTTAGGGTTTAGGGTTTAGGGTTTAGGGTCTAGGGTTTAGGGTTTAGGGTTTAGGGTACCAACATCAGGGAACTGAAGGAGGGGACCTTGCAAGGGACCTTAGGGGTTCTTTGGGGCTTTTTGTATAGGGGCGACTTACGTATATGGGGACTGTATATATAAGGTGTACATGTGAAGGTTAGGTGGTGTACCAACATGGACATGCCAGGCCCGCCTAAAACCCAAAAGCCACCCAAAACCTCAAAAGCCTAAACCCCCAAGACTCCCCAAACCACCGCAAAACCACCAAAACCACCTAAAACCTCATACAACCACCTGAACCATAAAACCCCTAAAACCCAAACAACCCCCCCAAAAAAAACCTCAATCCCTAAAACCCTATACCCGAACCAACTTGTTCATTGGTGTCGGAAGGGTGCACAAAAGTCCTCGTCCGGCGAAGCCAAACCTTCCAGTCGGCCTAGCGCCTCGCCAGCTGGGACTTGTATTCTCAAGGGGTTTGGGTTTAGGGTTTAAGGTTTAGGGTGTAGTGCAGGGTTTAGAGTGTGGGGCTTAGGGTTTAGGGTTTAGGGTTTAGGGGGGGTTTGGGGTTTGGATTGAGGGTCTAGGGCTTAGGGTTTGGGACTGCTTTGGCTGTGGTAACCGTTTAGAATGCATTCCCGATCGGGGTTCGCACTGCCACGCGGGCTCCCTGAACGCTCGACTACGCTTCAACCCCACTTGCAGGTAAAGCTAGGGCTTAGGGCTTAGGGCTTAGGGCTTAGGGCTTAGGGCTTAGGGCTTAGGGCTTAGGGCTTAGGGCTTAGGGCTTAGGGTTTAGGGTTTAGGGTTTAGGGAAATCCCTAACCAAGACTTTATACGGCGAATCGAAACCCTAAGTCAACCCCATAAACTCTACAAGCCCATCAAACCTTAGAGGCGATAAAGCCCTAATTGAACCCCCAAACCCTCAAGCCCCTGAACCCCCAGAAGCCACCCCGAAGCCCAAGAAGATCCCTAAACCCTACGCCCTAAGCCCTCAGCCCTAAGCCCTAAGCCCTCAGCCCTCAGCCCTAAGCCCTAAACCCTTAACCCTAAGCCCTTAACCCTAAGCCCTAAACCCTAACCCCCCCCCCCCCCCACGCCCCTCAAAAAAAACAAACACCTCAAAGCGCTGACGCGCGTTGTCGGCAGACCAACATCGCTCCCAAGGCACCTCCGGGTCGGTTCAGGGATTCTGTTAGGGGGTTTAGGGTTTAGGGTTTAAGGTTTAGGGTTTAGGGTTTAGGGTTTCGGGTTCAGGGTTTAGGGTTTAGGGTTTAGGGTGTAGGGGTGGCTTAGGATTCAGGGCTCAGGATGCTGGGTTTAGGGGGTTCAGGGTGTGGGGCTCAGGATTGAGGGATTGGGCTTGCCATGCACTTGCAAAAAAGACTCCGGCATGTGCATTGGCGCAGGAACGGGGCTGTCGCCAAACACACTACGTGTAAATTGATAATAACAAGAAGAAGAATAATAATAATAGTAAATGGATGATAACAATAATAATCACAATAATAATCAGAATAATAATAGCAATAATAAGATACACACACACACACACACACACATATACATATATGTTGTGTACATGTGCGTGTGTGCGCGTGCTCACGCGTGCGCGCTCGCGCGCGTGTGCAGGCACTTCCTTCGCGAAAACTTGAAACTTGGGTCCTTAAACGGACTGCGGCTAGGGAGTGGTGCTTGAGGCTGTGTATTGACAATACATCAACGACGGCCACGCGATTACGCGATTGTAGACTTGGTGAAGTGGATGTGGTCTTTCTATCCCGACGAACGGACCAGAAAGCTCTCACAAGAATGCCTTCTTGAAATCCCACAAGCCCTCAAAAAACCATCAAAGAAACCCTAAACCCTAAACCCTAAACCCTAAACCCTAAACCCTAAACCCTAAACCCTAAACCCTAAACCCTCCGAGCTCCCAAATTATAGGCGCCTTGAGGTAGACCTCCCCACGACGGATGGCCTTCCGCGCTCGAAAGCCGCGGCCTGACGGAAAGCAGGAAGGCTTGGCAGGAGACTTCTGTAGAGTTTAGGGTTTAGGGTTTAGGGTTTCGGGTTTAGGGTTCAGGGTTCAGGGTTCAGGGTTCAGGGTTCAGGGTTCAGGGTTCAGGGTTCAGGGTTCAGGGTTCAGGGTTTAGGGTTTAGGGTTTAGGGTTTAGGGTTTAGGGTTTAGGGTTTAGGGTTTAGGGTTTGGGGTTTAGGGTTTAGGGTAGCCAGAATATTCATAGTCAGCAGTACGTATCAAAATCTACTCACAACCATAAGAGTATTCATATTGGAGGGGTCGATGTTCTTGGAGTCAGGCTGCCCAGCACGGCGCTGGCATGAGATAAACCCACATTGGCCCAGACCAGAATCCCTTTGACGCCCTAAACCCTAGCCCTAAACCCTAAACCCTAAACCCTAAACCCTAAACCCTAAACCCTAAACCCTAAACCCTAAACCCTAAACCCTAAACCCTAACAAGGCCACCTGGGAGCCAAAGCCCCTAATCCTGCACCCAAGTCCGAAACACTAAGCCCTCTCAACAGTTCTAACCCCGAAACTCTACGAAGCCCTTCTAAACTTGGTAGGGTTTAGGGTTTAGGGTTTAGGGTTCAGGGTTCAGGGTTCAGGGTTCAGGGTTCAGGGTTTAGGGTTTAGGGTTTAGGGTTACCTGATACGGGAATCTAGAACCCCCCAAGAAAACGGCAAGAGGGCACCACTGGGCTACCAAGTAAATCCTGAACGCTACTTGGAGGTTCATGGGTACTTCTAGCCCCAAATATAAGTCTACTTATAACCTACTTACAGGACTTAGGGGACTTTGGGGCATTATAGGTACAGTTATAAGCTGCGCTTATAAGTACCCTGAACCTCCAAGTAAACCCTAAACCCTAGACCCTAAATCCTAAACCCTAAACCCTAAACCCTAAACCCTGAACCCTAAACCCTAAACCCTAAACCCTAAACCCTAGACCCTAAACCCTAAACCCTAAACCCTAAACCCTAAACCCTGAACCCGAACTCCAAGCCGAGCCTGTCGGAAAATCGTAGATCTCAACATCGGCATCAGGACCCAGGTCCATCGCAGACGCGGATCCCGCCGGCGGCCCAGGGCCGAACGGGCTTCGTAGGGTTTAGGGTTTAGGGTTCAGGGTTTCGGGTTTCGGGTTTAGGGTTTAGGGTTTCAGGTTTAGGGTCTCTCTGAGGGATTTGCAAGGTGTTGTCGCCGGGCTTAGGAGGCTTTAGTTTTTCATTCAGGCGGGGGTCTAGAGTGCAGTTCGGGTTTATGGCTTCGCGGTTTGTTGGGAGTGGCTTCGGCTTTGAGGGGAGGGTTCACGAAGTTGTTATAGGCGAGTTGCAGATTTTTGAGCCCTTCAGCTTCTCTCCAAAGGGCAGTGCATGGGCTCTCGGACAGCTCGGGCTTAGGAATTACTCCGCCACGCGGCTCTTGCCCTAAACCCTAAACCCTAAACCCTAAACCCTAAACCCTAAACCCTAAACCCCTACACCCTAAACCCTAAACCCTAAACCACTCTTTCATATATAATATAAATGTTAATGACTTTGCGGGCAAGGTCATATATTTAGCGGGCAAGGTCCTATATTTAGCGGGCAAGGTCATATATTTAGCAGGCAAGGTCATATATTTAGCGGGCAAGGTCATATATTTAGTGGGCAAGGTCCATTGGCTAAAAAATGACCTTGCCCACTAAATTTATGACCTTGCCCGCTAAAGGGCGACCTTGCCCACTAAATATATGACCTTGCCTGCTAAATATATGACCTTGCCCGCTAAATATATGACCTTGCCCGCTAAATATATGGCCCGGGCCAGGTCATATATTTAGCGGGCAAGGTCATATATTTAGCGGGCAAGGTCATATATTTAGCGGGCAAGGTCCTCTATTTAGCGGGCAAGGTCCTATATTTAGCGGGCAAGGTCATATATTTAGCGGGCAAGGTCATATATTTAGCGGGTGCAATTGGGCACGGTCCCCCCCCACCCCCCCCACCCCCCTCCCACCCCACCCCACCCCCCCCCCCCCCCCCCCCCCTCACCCCCCCAACCCCCCCCCCCCCCCCCCACCCCCCCAAACCCCCACCCCCCCCCCACCCCCCCCCCCCCCCCCACCCAACCCACCCAGACCCCCCCCACCCCCCACCCCCCCCCCACCCCCCCCCCACCCCCCACCCCCCCCCCCCCCCCCCACCCCAAACACCCCCCAACCCCCACACCCACCCCCACCCCCCCCAAGCGATTCAAGATGGCTTCCAAAAAATAAGTTCCCGAATGACCGCGCCTGTTTTTGAGGCCCCTGAAGCCCCTCAAACGACTCAAGAACTCAAGATGGCTTCCAAAGAATAAGTTCCCGAATGGAAACATGTGGTTAACAAATCCATTCTGTTGACCACGTTGGTTTTCTTGTCCGCTTGAAACCGAAACATGTGGTTGACAAATCCATTCTGTTGACCACGTTTGGTTTTCTTGTCCGCTTGAAACAGAAACATGTGGTTAACAAATCCATTCTGTTGACCACGTGCCTAGAGAAGAAGGAGGTTGGATATTTTTCCTAATGGTGTGGGACCCAATGGGCGGGTGGGTATTCCCCTGTGGCCTTGAAAGCTGCTCAACTAGTGAATGCTTGGACCAGAGATGCTGAACCCTAAACCCTAAACCCTAAACCCTAAACCCTAAACCCTAAACCCTAAACCCTAAACCCTAACTCGAGTGCCTGTTCTCTACAAGGACTTGTCGCGTCAAAGGGGGGTCAAGGATCAGTTTTTGATCTCAACGCCCCGTGAACTGCACAAGCTTCCAGACAGGCCCTTAGTTTGGCCAAGCAGACCCCGAGCCCTAAACCCTGAACCCGAAACCCTAGACCCTAGACGCAAGACCCTAGACGTCCCTAGACTCTAAACTGAGCCGGAACTCCCCACGGCTCGCGGTACGCCGCCACACTCACCACAGCTTCAGGGAGCACAGGAGAAAGTCCTGCAGAAAACAAGCGGCTTGGGCAAATACCTCCCCTAAGCCCTAAGCCCTAAGCCCTAAACCCTAAACCCTAAGCCCTAAGCCCTAAACCCTAAACATTGCTTGCAGGGTCATCAGCTGGGGGTCTCCCTAAACGTGAGAAAGCGGAGAGGCTAAACCCTAAATCCTAAACTGGGTTTAGGGTTTAGGGTTAAGGGTTTCGGGTTCCGGGTTTAGGGCTTCGGGCTTAGGGTTTAGGGTGTAGGGACGGGGTTCTTGCGGTTAATATGGTTTAAGGTCATCATAGGGTGTTGGGTTTGGGCTTTAGGGTCCCTGCCTTAATTAACGTTTACAGGGTTCAAAGGTTTGGGGCTTCAAGGTTTTTAGGGTTGAGGGTGTAAAGGTTTAGAGGGCTTTGAGCTTTATAGGGGTTTTTAAGGTCTGTAGGGCTTAGGGTCTTAAGGTTTTTAGGGTCTTCAAGCTTTATACAGTTTACTGTCAAAGTTTTCAGGTTGCTGGGGTCTATGTGTAGGTTTCAGGGTTTGAGGCTGCATCGGAGCAACTAGTATTGCTGAAGCCCACACCTCAACCCTAAACTCTAAACCCGAAAACCCCCCAGTGCTGAAACCCCGAATTGCTCATCCCGAAGCCTACCAATTACTCTCAAAACCTCGAAGCCTCAGCCCTTCTCCTTCGAAACCTCGACCTTAACTCCCTGCTGACCCACTTGAGGTCCGCATTTTCTACGACGGCACGCGGCGAGGATGAGGTGGTTTAGGAAAAAGGGTTTCGCTGCAGCAGTGGACTGTGGACTGGAAGCAAACAGCCGGTAAAGCTGCGCAGATCCCATACAGCGCCAGCGTGTCGAAGCTATGGAGGTCGGCAAAAACTTCATCGGGAAGCTGCCGAAGCGGATTCTGTTGCAAAAAGAGCTTCTGCAAATGCCCCAAGCCTGCGAAAACTCCTACAGGCAACCGATGGATGGAGTTATGCATGAGGTTCAGGAAAGTCAAGTTGGTGAGGGTGGCGAAACCTCCCACAGGCAGTTCGCGGATCCGGTTGTAAGCCAGGTCTAACATCTTCAAGCCGGGCAGGCTTGTGAGAACTCCCACCGGCACTTCAGTGAGCGCATTCCCTCCCAGCACGAGTGTCTGCAAACTTCCCAGACCCACAAAGTCTGGGGCACGAAGTTCCGTGAGCGAGGTCTTCGAGAGATGGAGTGTTCTTAGCCTCCTCAGACCAGCAAAGGCGCCGACCGGGAGCCTCCTGAGTGGGTGTTACGAAAATAAGGGACCCCCTAAAATAGACACGCATATAGTGGGACTCCCTTAATTATTATGATTTGTGTTGTTAAGATTCTTTTGGATTAACTTTATAAAATAAGGACCCCAATAAGGCACCACTGATTTCAGAAACCCCCCCTCCTGAGTGGGTTGTGGCTCAGACCCAGCCTTACCAGCCCGCGCATGCCGGTGAAAGCTCCTGCGGGCAGCTCGCTGATCATGTTCTTACCTCGGTTGGCGCCCAAAACCCCTCGAAAGAATAGTCCTGAATGTGATATCCTCTTAAACCCAACTAAAAGGAGTTTAGGGTTTAGGGTTTAGGGTTTTGGGTTTAGGGTCCCTTAAGGGCCTGCCTAGTCACCAAGCTCCAGCAGTGTCAAGCCTTCATGGCCCCAGAGAACCTCCCCAGGCACTGCGGTGAGCAAGTTCGCGCCGAGATCGAGCTGCTTCAAGTTGCTGAGGCCCCCAAGGCCTCTAGTAGGGTTTGGGGTTTAGGGTTTAGGGTTTAGGGTTTAGGGTTTAAGGTTTAAGGGTTTAGGGTTTAGGGTTTAGGGTAGTAGTTCATGGTTGGGAGAAAGAAAATTTCTATTCCTTATTGGGCTAAAGTACCCTTAAACATGCAAGATGTTACCCAACGATGACAAAGGGCCTGAGGCACGAAGTTCAGTGAGGGAAGTGTTCGACAGGAAGAGGTACTTCAAGCTCCCCAGGCCATCAAAGACTCCGGGCGGCAGCTTGCCGAGCGGGTTGTGGCTAAGATACAGCGACACCAGCTGCCCCAAGCCTGTGAAGACTCCCGCCCGCAGCTCGCTGATCGAGTTGTTCTTGAGGAACAGCGTCTTCAAGTTCGGGAGGCCGGCAAAAAGTCCCGCTGCCAGCGCAGCTTGCGAGCCGTGCATGACGTCGAGCTTCTCCAAGCTGGGCAGCCCGGCAAAAGCACCAACAGGAATGGTTCGAAGTGGATTCCGTGCCAAGCGAAGGCTCTTCAACCTCTCGAGACCGGCGAAGACTCCTACAGCCAGTTCGCTGACATGGTTGACTCTCAGGTCAAGGCTCTTCAAGTGGCCGAGGCTGGAGAAGAGCCCAAGCGGTAGGGCGCTCAGCTTGTTTCTTGTCAGGTCGAGTTTCTGCAGCCTCGAGAGACCCTTGAAGATGTCCACGGGAAGGTCTCTGAGGCTGTTGCCTCGCAAGTCCACCGTCTCCAGCATTGGGTTCATCGAAAACAGGCCTGCAGGAAGTGTCACAAGACGGTTGTGGTCGAGGTCTAGAACTTTCAGTCGGAGGCTCCGATTGAAGACGCCACTTGGCAGCGAAAGCAGCTGATTCCCAGCAACGATCTGCGGGAAAATGTCACCGAGTCCCTCTAGATGAACATGTCTTTTCTCTCCCAGCAACAACTTCTCCAAAGCCGGCATAGGATACAGCAGGCGTTCTGGCAGATGCTTCAGTTGATTGCCGCTTAGCGCCAGGACCCGCAGGGCCGAAAGGCCTGCAAACGCTTTCGCCGACACGTGACGCAAGTCCGCGCGACTTACATCCAAAAGCTCTAAGTCCTTCAGGGGAGCAAAGAGCTTGTTGGGCAGGACGCGCAGCGGATTTCCGGAGAGGGAGAGACGCTGCAGTCCAGGCAAAGACCTGAAAGCATGCGGCGCAATACGGCTGATGTTCTGGTCATTGAGGAACACATCCTTGACAAGAAGAGCGCCGGCCAGCTGGCAGTGTGAAAGCTGCTTGGCACCGCCGACCTCCTCACAGTGACAAGGAAAGCAGCCCTCGACACGCCGGTGGTTGGGGTATGACGTGCTCGACAGCACCAAGTAGGCGACGACGAGCAGCAGGCTTGGCGAATACCTTCCAAGTCGCAGCAACAAAGAAAACGCATCAATCAACAGAGGAACACATGCAAAGACAGCATGGTAGTCAAAGGAACGAAAGGCATGACGAGCAAAAAAAGGATGCCAAAAGGGTACGCGCTCGGCAACCAGGAGGCAGCACCTTGCAAAGGGCCTCGCATTTCCCACCAGAAGCTGCGCTTTTTGGGCAGAGCGTCGGCAAAGAAGAACCTGTCTCTCGAATCAGCCATGCTTGAGGAACGTTTCGTTCGAGGGCCCGGCAAACCGTGCACACATGGGCCACGGAATAGTAGACGGCGAAGTAGCCGAAGAAGTCCCTAGGAAAGGCGATCAGCGGGTCCGCCATCTCTTGAAGTTTAAGTTGATCGTTTCCACCGAAGTTCCCTGGAACTGTTCGCTTCATAACCAGCAGATAGGAGGCCAGCAGCGTCACTACCAAGTATGGGAGGGTGTAAGCAATATCAAGAATGGCATCCAAGATCCCCGCTCCCAGACGTGCCCGTTTGTCGGAGGGGAACAAGAATAGGATGCTTGGATAAAGGCTGTTGATGCTCAGAATGGCAACTAAGATCCAGAACGACAACGTGAAGGACTCTGATATGTTTGAGTCTTCTTGAAGCGCGAAGGACGCGAAGCCACCAATGACTGGAAGCTTGCCTAAAGCTTGTAGCATCACAGTAAAAAACTGTGAGACAGCCACTTTGAAGCTGTAAAATCTTCCCTGAATCCCGAAGTCGCTCTCATAAAGCAGCTGTATGGGCGTCGGGCTACGTGTACTTGCGCTCGCTCGGCATCGCTGCAAGTCGCACACAAGGACGAAGGTCAGTACGAGGTAGGGCAAGGTGAAGAACAAGCACGGCGCCCAGGTCTCAGGATGAGCCGAAGGATCAGCATCTTTCTTCAAGGCAAACACATACTCCCATACCGGTGAACGGCGTACTCGGGACTGGAAAACCTTCGGACTGTAGCGAGCGAAGTATTGTCCCGCAAGGTATACCGCAGCCAGCAGAGAGATCGTACGAAGAAGGCAGAGGGAGACGTCCAGAAACCAAGGACGCGTTCTGGAAGCGGGCTGGCGCCGGCATGCTTCCTTACTGGCTACAAGCCCCAACTGTCTTGCCCTGCGATGCACGTCGTCCAGTTCTGCTTCAAGCTCATTGAGGCAGCCAGCAAAAAACCGGATCGTAGCCAAATAGCTGTGGATCCTGACCACAATCTCTGCACACCTGTGGCCAGCCTGGGCAAGAGCAAAGGAGTCCCGCATGGACATGATCTCAACGTTGGATTCGTCGCTCTCCAACCTTGTCTTGAGAAATTGCCAGGCACGGGCGACGTCAGTCAGGTCATGAAGCGTTACATCGCAGTACCTTGGTAGCCCAGTAGCCATATTATAATAAGGGCACCCTTTTTTGGCTGGTTACTTTGTAAGGGAAACCAGAGCAAAAAAAAGGGTAAAGGGTACCACTGGGCTACCATGGTACAAAATGTCAAAGACGCGACTCGGGCCGCCGTTTCTTTCCACAGCTTCATGCGCAAGCGGCACTGGCTTCAGTTTCGGTCGCAAGTTGTCACATGATCTGGCCATCATCTGGCTGTCCAGGAACTCTTCCAAAGGCAGGCATACCCTTTCCTATATTGAACTTGGAACCCTAGCAAAAATGATATTCTTAGGAATTATAGTACACCAAAAAATGAGAACATATTCCCAAAAAATCCCAAGTTTCTTAGGAATTATAGTACACCAAAAAATGAGAACATATTCCCAAAAAAACCCAAGTTTCACGAAACGTCTCAGAATGTCTTCTGGCTTCCAAGTAGTGCTGTTGCAAGCTCTTCATGCGGGACTGGGTGAGGTGCTCTTTACCTTGGTCACCAAACCTTGGTAGCTTGGTTTAGGGTTCAGGGTTCAGGGTTTAGGGTTTAGGGTTTAGGGTTTAGGGTTTAGGGTTTAGGGTTTAGGGTTTAGGGTTTGGGGTTTGGGGTTTAGGGCTTAGGGCTTAGGGTTTCTAAGTGAACCTTGAACCAAAAAAAGGGAACAAGGTACCACTGGGCTACCAAGAAGCAGAATGGACAAGTGGCTCACCAAGTGCCTGGCATATATGGACTCAGTCAGCCTTAGTTGCCGAGTTCATACACCCCTCCCACCCCCCGCCCCTGTTTAGGGTTTAGGGTTTAGGGTTTAGGGTTTAGGGTTTAGGGTTTAGGGTTTAGGGTTTAGGGTTTAGGGTAAGCCTCAAAGTGTACACTTTCAGGTACGTAGGGGATTATAAATTATAGCATCCCAAAAAGTGTAGAGTGTACTCAGTCGGGTACTAAGAAGCACCTCCAACTGTCTTGAAAGCTCTTGCATTCCATTGAGCCGAGCCGTCGTATACCATATGCTCGAGACAGCGATCAAAACCAAGGACAGGAACATGGCCATCGCGTCAGCCCGCATCAACTGCGACAAGCTGTAGCATGCGACGGGCAAGAGGCTGAACACAATGAGAAACAACATATAACGACTCTCGGCTTCTGCTATGGCTTGGGTGAGCATGAGCACAACAAGCTCAAAATACTGGCGTTGAGAGTTCAGCGATGAGCAGATCCTTCTGCACAAACCAAAACAGCGATGCCTCTCACAATACCCGCTCTCCAAACTATGAAAGGATCGGCATGTAGGATGGCTGCAGGGAAAGGGTCTGACTTCATCAAACTCGTTCTCGCTGTCTCGCATCTCTGTGTCAGAGCCCTCTCCTGACTCGTCGCTGACACTGCTGGAGCTGCTTGAAGTGTAGAAGCTCATGGGCGAAAAGGAGGCACTCTTGGTGTGGGGGGTATACAGCTGCCCCAGCCGTCGACGCACCCAGCGCTGGGCGGCAAGGGATTCAATGTGGACCCAGGTGCTCATTCTGCGACATCGCGTTAGTGACCTGATGGCCTCCTGCAGGTCCACGCGCGCGCGCCTGGAGACCTGCTGACACCCGCTGAGGTCCAAGACCAAGTCCTCTAAGGACTGGCTCTTCAATCCCAGGGCCAAATCCCCGAGCTCCTCCAGCTGTGGCAGCTTCATGAGCCTGCACAGGACCACTGAAGCATCTGATAAATCTCACTCACCTACGGGTACGAAGACTAGACATGCGCGAAATCGCAACACAACCCTGGAGTCCTAGAGCCCCAGATTTGCTGGGCATGCGTTTCACACCCCTGGCCACAGCTCCAGGTAGGCCAGCCGCATGTCTGCCAGCGCCTCGCTGAGGCCGGCCACGCTGCGCAGGCGCTCCGAGCCCGTGAGGCGCAGCGTGAGCTCCTTATAGCTGCTGAGTTCCTTCTAGCACCAACCCCCCCCCCCCCCCCCAAAAAAAAAAAGAGAAAAAGAGCACACTTTCAGTTCTATAGGGGAGTATAATATCCCAAAAGGTGTAAAGTGCACTCATCTCGCTAAAAAAAGGCTCCGCCAAGCACCGCAGGCCCGGAACGGCCCGCGCCCTCGCGGTGTTCGGGGTGTTCGGGGTCCTCAAGACAAAGGAGTCCAAGGTCTCCAACCCGGTAAAGCACAGGTCCAGTCGCAGCACGCGCACATCCGGGAGGTGATGCATCAGCACCTGGAGCTCTGCGTCCCCGAAGTGCAAGCAGCCTGTGAAGGACAGCTGCACGATGCGGCGCGAGGTGTCTGCCTCCAAGGCACGCGCCAGAACTTCCGTGGACTTCTGCTCCTGCACGTAGCCGTACCACAGGGCCAAAGCGAAGTGCGACGCAAGCGCCCGGTTCACCCGCTCAAAGTTTGGATGCTCTGCCTTGGAGGCGACATGAACCTATAGGTTTAGGGTTTAGGGTTTAGGCTTTAGGGTTTAGGGTTTAGGGTTTAGGGTTTCGGGTTTAGGTTTATGGCTCATATACCTTAGTAGGAATGATAGTAGTCAGGGTAAACTGACCCCAAGTTTAGGGTATTTATTTCGTCCCCCAGGGTGCGGGGTAGGACTGCAAATCCTGGAAGTGGCCGGGTCCCAGCCTGAGTTGCTGAGTTCAGAAGCCCCCAAAAAAGTGGGTTTAGGGTTTAGGGTTTAGGGTTTAGGGTTTAGGGTTTAGGGTTCAGGGTTCAGGGTTTAGGGTTTAGGGTTTCGGGTCGTTCTATAGGGGATTACAGTATCCCAAGAAAGAGTAAAGTGTACTGACTCAGCTACGAAGAGGCTCAGGGAAGGCGATGCTGTTCAGAATCCGCACCTTGTCCAGTCTCTCTGTGTAATTGGCCTCCTGAATTCCGCGGTGTAGGGCTTATGGGGCTTATGGTTCCTTGGGGCAGGGTTTAGGGTTTAGGGTTTAGGGTTTAGGGTTTAGGGCTGAGGGCTTAGGGCTTTGGGTTAGGGTTTAGGGCTTATAGGGTTTATAGGGTTTACAGGGTTTATAGGGTTTAATAGGGTTTATAGGGCTTATAGGGTTTTTTGGGTTTGTAGGGTTTACAGGGTTTGTAGGGTTTATAGGGCTTATAGGGTTTAGCTTGTAGGGTTAGGGTTTATAGGGGGTTTAGCGTGTAGGGTTCGGGTTTATAGGGGTTAAGGGTTACATGCTGATGAGCCTGGTTCCCCGGATTTGTGGCCTTTTCCGAAGCTACTGAGCAGAATCACATTATCATGATGCCCCGGACTTCTTGCAAGGTTTCTGCACAGCAGTCCAATACATATCAACGTAATGCCAAGGAATGTGCAAGGAGGCAAGAAGAAGCAAAGGAGCAAGAAGAACATCTTCCAACATCTTCTAACCACCGCCGAGCTGCTTGGATCTTCACGCTCAGACCTCGCTCCAGGAGCACCAGGGGGAAAGGGCGCTCGCGCACCGACTTCCTGTGCAAGCCGACGATGCCGATCATCCGCGTCTCCGCGCCCGCCAGGCCATCAGTGAGGACGTGAGCCTCGGAAGCACCACGTTCCATTCATGTACGTTCTACAACGCCCAGCACATCCCAAAAATCGAAGGCCCAGCTATATATCTCCCTCGAGCCATCTATCCCTGCGCCACGCAACTTGGCCCTGCGCGTCCGTGGCACCAACGTCCAAGAGCAAGCGGCGCGCTGACCAATCGTCCTCTCGACGCTCGATGGCCTGGGAGACTAGGCACCCTAAACTCTAGATGTTTGCACCATACAGAATAACTTCATCAGCAACCTCAGTTGAACGAGGACAGGAACGCCAAAGACTTGCCCGGTTAAGTTAATAAGCTTAGCGCAAAAATGGCATTGTTCGTCAGCAGTGCCCATATGGGTTGGACAATATGCGACAGCTGCAAGTTTCTATAAAGGGGTTCTAGGGGTTTAGGGTGTAGGGTTTTGGGGGTTTTGGGTTTAGGGCTTGGGGGCTTTAGGGGGGCTTATAAGTCATTAAGTATTCCGACCCCTATAAGGCAGACCACATGGCGGACCGCACGGACAGTTCTCCCAAGACTCTTTACCGTTTCACCGCCTCTCTCATAATTTTTGGATTTTCAGTCTGAGGGCGTCAAGCACACCCTAAACCCTAAACACTATAAACCCTAAACCCCAGACCCTATAAACCCTAAACCCTAAACCCTCACTAAATCCCAACGCTTGCTAAAGCCTAAACGCTAAACCCCAAGTTTACGCCTAAACCCTAAACCCTAAACCCTCAACCCTAAACCCTCAACCCTAAACCCTAAGGGTTTAGGGTTTTATAGGTTATAGGGTTTAGGGTTTAGGGTTTAGGGTTTAGGGTTTAGGGTTTAGGGTTTAGGGTTTAGGGTAACTTGGGCCCCAAAGTCCCTGTATAGGAGGTACTGTGAGGCCCAAGGAGTCACAATGAGGTGCATGGGCCCTTGGGCCATGAGCGGGACCAGCAGTTGGGGGGGGGGGGGGGTGGGACTGCGAACTTGGAGCGCCTTGCGGACCCGAGCTCGCCGAAGGGGTTTAGGGTTTAGGGTTTAGGGTTTAGGGTTTAGGGTTTAGGGTTTAGGGTTTAGGGTTTAGGGTTTAGGGTTTAGGGTTTAGGGTTTAGGGTTTAGGGTTTAGGGTTTAGGGTTTAGGGTTTAGGGTTTAGGGTTTAGGGTTTAGGGTTTAGGGTTTAGGGTTTAGGGTTTAGGGTAAAAATGAGGCTTTACCAAAACAAGGGACCCTGCTGGGAAAGTGCCCCCAAAAGAGTAGGATTCCCCAAAAAATGAGGACCCCAATAGGGTACGGCACCCCCTAATTTCGGAAACCCCCCACATAGGTTGTTGAGATAGGACAGCTGGAGGCTCAAACCAGAGCTGGAGGCTCAAACCAGAGATGGGGCAGACAAAGCGGGCGAGGTTTTTGAAATCCTGTTTCGAGACAAACATCTCCTTCCCCTGCCGGAAATAGAAAAACTGTGCGAGTGAGCAGCACCCCACACAACATGGCGAGCTGAAGTTATGGGCACGGGCAACTCGATCCGAACCCGGAACACCCTAAACCCTAAACCCTAAACCCTAAACCCTAAACCCTAAACCCTAAACCCTAAACCCTACATCAAAGAGGCAACTCAGGCCGCAGCAATACTTTCCTCGAAGCAGCACCAGATGCGCTCAAAGGGCGTTCCAGCTGAGTCAAGCACCAGGAGAACCCCCTCACACATCTGCATGGCTTTGTAGAAAGAAGTGCTTCGAGGATTGCACTGGATATCGTCTTCCACACGATGCTGGTTGTTCGCGTACGCGCAAACCCAGTAGGGGGTGCTGCCAGGCAGATCTCTCACACGGGCATGCTGCCCCAGGCATGCGAGAAACTCGCTGACGGGCTCCTCACTGACTGTCACAAACACGAAAACATCATGGCGCAAGGGGCGCCTATGAAGGCGCCACTACCTTACCTGGCGTAGAAACAGCGGCTTGTCTCACGAGTAACATCTGCGACATGTTCTAATTATACACCAATGTGAACCCTGTCTCGCACTCGTGCCCGGCAGACATAAAATGAAACCGGTATCTAAAGATTTGGCGGGTGGCTATCCAAGCATGGGACACGAACCACCGTGGCTTCTGCGCATGAGGATCCAGTGCCATCACCTCCACCAAGCTGCATCCGTTCTGCTCGTGATAGCCTTGCGTGGCTGGCTTGATGATCCAGTGATTCGCATGGTACAGGTTGAAGGTGCCGAATGTCAATCTGCTGCCTGCATTGGCACCGTATGTCTCGAACCATCGGTCCGCCATCTTTGAGATGAACCTCACAAGCCGCTGCAACTGCTCCAAGCTGATGCCTCGCTCGGCCGTGTGCGCGATGTAGCACGCCTCCTTCAAGGCTTTCCACTTCCAGATGCTGAACACATCGCAAGCTAACAGTGAACTGACGTGAGTTTTTGAACAGAAAAACACACATGCGAGTCTGCGAGTCCTCCGCGCTGATCTCGGAATAGTTGACCAAGACGACGCCGCTCAGTGCAGTCTGCTGGGTTATGACTTCGTTGGACCCGAGCTGCTGCAGCCCACCTAGGATGGCCCCTAAAACCCTCTGAAAAAAAAAATCCTAGGGTTTAGGGCTAGGGGTTTAAGGGTTTAGGGATTTAGGGTTTTGGGTTTTGGGTTTAAACCTAATACGGGAACATAGAAAATATCCTCTAATTAGGGCCTACCTAGCCACTTGTGAGGAGCTTGTTTCCATGCCAGCGCTGCGACACCCGGGTGAGGGCGAAGCGAATCACGTCATCAGTGGTAAGCCCGACATGCCACGGAAGACTGAGAGATCCCACACCAGGAACATCCACCGCCAGGGACATGGCGCTAAGTCAGGTGGACCTCACCTCTGGTAAATTTAACTGCTAGGAGTTTATGACTTTATGGCTCAGGGCTTAAGGTATTCAGTCCAAACTGGTGGTTCCGAATTCTCTGGTGGCCTGCTCAACATTTCCGGAGTCAGGACTGGGCTACAAGTTCAAAACTGCTTGGGCAAAATCTGGACACCCCACGCCCTGTGCCCTGTACTACTTGCACCATTGTTGGCTGCATGATTCCACGCATACAGTATCTGCACAACATTGGACACGTCCCTACACCCTAAACCCTAAACCCTAAACCCTCACGGCCCAAGGCAAAGTGGTTGGGAGGTCGGCCTCTCAAGCTTCGCAACTCGTTGCATCAGCGGGTCGGTCTCGAGGTTAGCCTCGGATGCAGTCGCTTCGAAGACCCCCCCAAGTAGCAAAAGGGTTTGGGGGTTTAAGGTTTAGGGTTTAGGGTTTAGGGTTTAGGGCTTCAGCCTAGAGGTTGGAGGGCTTCCAGCCTGTTGCGTCTCAGGCTTTTCCAGGGACATGGGTTTGCAGGTTTGTAGGGGTTTAGGGTTTAGGCTTTAGGGTTTCTACCCTAAACCCTAAACCCTAAACCCTAAACCCTACACCCTAAACCCTAAACCCTAAACCCTAAACCCTAAACCCTAAACCCTAAACCCGATGAGCCTGGCACCCGACTGCGCCCTGATCTCTCTGCCAAAAGGGTACTTCAACCCTGCCAGTCCGGTTCCTGGGACTCTTTGACAGTAAGAGGGTTGCGTAGCTTAGGGTTTAGGGTTTAGGGTTTAGGGTTTAGGGTTTAGGGTTTAGGGTTTAGGGTTTAGGGTTTAGGGTTTAGGGTTTAGGGTTTAGGGTTTAGGGTTTAGGGTTTAGGGTTTAGGGTTTAGGGTTTTAGGGTTTAGGATTTCGGGTTTAGGGTTTAGGGTTGCAGCCAGGCCTTGGCCTTTGGAGTAAAGGCCTTAAGTTCCCGTAAACCTCGAAATCTCGCAGACCCCCCGCCCCCCCCCAGCCCCAGACCCTAAACCCTAGACCTTAAACCCTAAACCCTAGACCCTAAACCCTTAAGACCATGAAACTACCCTGAAAGCGTTCCTGAGAAGCACGCCAGGCTGGGATCCGAAATGCTTCTCAACCTCGGCTTCGACCCACCGGTGCTTTGAAATGGGCTGAGGGTTTAGGGTTTAGGGTTTAGGGTTTAGGGTTTAGGGTTTAGGGTTTAGGGTTTAGGGTTTAGGGTTTAGGGTTTAGGGTTTGGGGTTTGGGGTTTAGGGCTAGGGTTTAGGGCTAGGGTTTAGGGTTTAGGGTTTAGGATTTAGTATTTAGGATTAGGATTTAGGATTTAGGACTTAGGATTTAGGATTTAGGGTTTAGGATTTAGGATTTAGGATTTAGGATTTAGGATTTAGGACTTAGGATTTAGGATTTAGGATTTAGGGCTCAGGGCTTACAGTAGGGTTTCGGAATTTTAGGAGGGCGCTGGGCCGATTAGGGTATAGAAGGTAGTGCTTGGGGCTTAGGACAAGCTGGTGCTCCTACAGACTAAAGGCTTCACAGCTAGGATGACGAGAGCACAAGGCTGGCAGGAACTTGTTCGTTGTCCAGGGCTTCGTTTTGACACCCCGCAACCTGAGACTCCAAGGCAAAAAACCCTGAACCCTGAATGCTAAGGAACGTCCCTGAAGCCCAAGGCCCCTAAAGCCTGCAAAGCCCAATCAACAACCCTCAATCAGCCATGGGAACCCTCCACCCCCTACACCCTAAAACCCTATAACCCCCCTAAACCCTAAACCCTAAACCCTAACTCCTAACTCCTAAACCCTAAACCCTAAACCCTAAACTCCGGAAGGCCGAGTCTGGGGTCGAAGCAGAGGCGCCTCCTTCTTCGCCGGTGGCGGGGGCTTGGTGGTGTGCCTTGGAGGGTGTTTGTTTATGGAGTTCTTCAGGTTTAGGGTTTCGGGTTTAGGGTTAGGGTTTAGGGTTTAGGGTTTAGGGTTTAGGGTTTAGGGTTTCGGGTTTAGGGTTTAGGGTTTAGGGTTTAGGGTTTAGGGTTTAGGGTTTAGGGTTTAGGGTTTAGGGTTTAGGGTTTAGGGTTTAGGGTTTGGGGGTTTAAGGGTTTAAGGGGTTTAGGGGTTTAGGGGTTTAAGGGTTTAGGGTTTAGAAAGCCCGAAAACCCTAAACACCGAGGTCCATGCCAAGAGCAGGGGTGCTTCCTCTGCATCTCCTGGTACTCCCTGCGCGGGCTGCGGACTTGGGTTGATAGGGTTTATAGGGTCGTAGCGAGTGTAAGGGTGCTTTGCTCCCATTCAGGACTTCACCTAAATCACCTAAACCCGACACCCTAAACCCTAAACCCTAAACCCTAGCCCTAAACCCTAGACCCTAAGCCCCCCCCGCCCCCTTCTGGGTCCGCTGCCTCTGCCTGTGCTCTGCCACAAGGCTTGCCAGGCGGTCCCTGGCAGGTGGGGCGGTCTTTGAGGGTTTTGGGGGTTTGGGTGTTGGGTTTAGGGTTTGGGGTGTGGGGTTTAGGCTTTAGGGTTTCGGTCTTTAGGCTGTTTAGGGTCTTGCGTTTGGGCGTTTCAGAGCGCCCTCCCCCTGAACTCACTGAACCCTACTACATAGACTTCAGTCGGCACCTTAGTTCAAGGGATTAAAACTCGTACCCCCAAGGTTGTACCCCGTAAAGGTTTCCCTGAAAACACTTCAAATACAGGGGGTTTACGATAGTAAGGGACGCCGAATATAGACCCCAAATAGTGGGTAGGATGCCCTGACAAGGCCCCTCATATCATAAACTACTCATTCTGGCCCTTATCTTCTTTTTGGATCTGAAAGAAGGGTCCCCTAACCCAATGCGTTTCATTACGAGAAGCTCGTACAATAATTTTTCATCCTTCACGGTGCAAAAAAAGAGCACCACTCTCAGGCACCAAGCCCTAAACCCTAAACCCTAAACCCTAAACCCCAAACCCTAAACCCTAAACCCTAAATGTGGAAAGAAGTCCGAAAGATGCCAAAAAAGGCTGCCAGCGCAGCCCCTGCAAGCCCCACAAGGCCGCACAAGGTCCCTGGAGCCCCCAGGATGCCCCAGTAGGGTTTAGGGTTTAGGGTTTAGGGTTTTTGGTTTAGGGTTTAGGGTTTAGGGTTTAGGGTTTAGGGTTTGGGGCAAGCCCCAAAAGGCACCAGGAGGCCGCAAAAGGCACCCTATACAATTCCAAGGCCTCCCAAAACCACACAAAACGAAGTGGGCAAGATGTCAGCAAAAGCAAAAAACAAAACCTGGCAAACCCCCCACAACTCCGGACACAAGCCCTAGACAATTTCTATAAAACCCTAAACCCTAAACCCTAACCCTAAACCCTAAACCCTAAACCCTAAACCCTAAACCCTAAACCCTAAACCCTAAACCCTAAACCCTAAACCCTAAACCCTAAACCCTAAACCCCGAAGGCCTCTTCCGATAGTAGGAGGCGTGGACCTCGGGATGGCCCACGTGGAACCTCCGAGACGAGAGCAGTTTCGACAATTTTGGGGCTTGGAGGGGGCAGGTTTAGGGTTTAGGGTTTAGGGTTTAGGGTTTAGGGTTTAGGGTTTAGGGTTTAGGGTTTAGGGTTTAGGGTTTAGGGTTTAGGGTTTAGGGTTTAGGGGCTTAGGGCTTAGGATTTAGGGTTTGGGGATTTGGGGTTTAGGGCTTCGGGTTTCGGGTTTAGGGAGTCCGCGGGAGGCTTGGGGGGACTGGCCAGCTTTTTCCGTAGAGGCCCGCAAGCCCGCATCGCGCGAGCTGAAGGACCATGTCTAGGTGGGCAAAACCACAAAGCGCCCAACTCAAGATCTCCCCCCCCCCTTCCCCACCACCCCCCCACCCCACCCACCTACCACCCCCTTACCACTGCACGGTTTTGGGGCTATTGAGGGTTTAGGGTTTAAGTTGAGCTCAATTGTTGGCCCTTTGAGCTCTTAAATTCGGCCGCTCCCCCTCGCGGGGGTCCAGACCACAAGCTCAAACTCCTCAGATTCTGACGATGGGATCCGGGCCATGGTTGGCCCAGGGTGGCCTTGGGCCGTTCTGCAGCTCCGACAACACCAGGAACTGCCGTAAATACCGCGCTTTTTTTTGCGTGCTTCGGGCGGGCATGCATCATGAGCATCAGCTGGGGGTCCTTGGCGACCCCCGCCGCTTTGAAGGCGTCCGGGCCTCGTGCATTCTTTAGCACGATCTGCGCGCACCCCGCCAAAGCCCATTGCCGCCCCAACGCCCGGGTCCGGTGCGCGCGCATCATGAGGATCAGCGGCCCCCGGGCACGTGCACATCTACCAACAGTCTTGGGGAGCGGCCGCTGATTCGCCGCTAGGCGTCTTCGATGTTAGGGGATAGGATTCACGCAGAATTTAGGGGTTGATATAGGGTTCAGGATTTGGAGGGTTGTTGGGGGAGTTCGTTGTGTTTTCTGTTTTTGTTGTTTTGTTTTGTTGGGGGGAGGTGGGGGGGGGGGGTGTTGCGTTTCAGTGTGTACAGGATGGCCCAGGGTTTAGGGTTTCGGCCCTTAATCCCAAACCCCAAACCTCAAAAATCCCATACACCAACATAAACTGTAGGACGCCACAAAACCTGTTAGTAGGGATGCAATATGGAATACTATAATCCCTTTTAAGGACTGTTAGGATAGGGGGGAACATCCCAACCTGAGACCTTTTTTTGTTTTGGGAGCATAGGAGGCGCCTGCCGTACTCGAAGGAAGTGGCGCCCAATCGTGGTCGAGGCCTGCGCGTTGAAATCTGGACGCCCTGAACACCCCGTAAATTCTACAGCCACTTGGGATGTTCCCCCTTATACTAAAAGACAGTCCTTCATAGGGATGATAATAGGGGGTACTAGAATCCCTATGCAGGACTGTTGGTATAAGGGGGAACATCCCAACCTGCACCCTTAAACCAGGGTTTAGGGCCAGTTGGGAGGGCTTAGGGAATGAGTATGGGGGGCTACCGTGTTTCAGAGGCATGTGGCAGGCCGGGGTCAACTAGGATATGGGGTTCAGGGTCGGGGTGCCTTCTTGGGCTCAAACGCCCCAAACCCAAACCCCAAATGATGGGTTCCGAAATGAGGGGTACCTTATTATAGGAATCCGACTATTTTGGGGGGTCTATATGAGGGGTCCCTCATTTTCCTAAACGCCCAAACACCTGCAACCCTAAACGCCCAAACACCTGCAACCCTAAACCCTAAACCCTAAACCCTAAACCCGAAACCCTAAACCCTAAACCCTAAACCCTAACCCTTGCTAGAAGCCCTCCAGGCCTTTCAAGGGCACGGCGGTGGAGGACGCGAAGGCGGGCACCTTCAGGCAGCCAGTCATCTCGCGCCTGCCAAGGCTTTTCAAGGTGTAGGGTTTGGGGTTCAGGGTTTGGGGTTGGGGGTTGGGGGTTTAGGGTTTAGGGTTTAGGGTTGAGGGTTTAGGGTCAGGGTTTGTGAAGTCCACGTATCCCCCAATACGGTGAGGCAAATCTCACAAATCTAAAGTACCGAGTGGTCCTCCGAGCAATGGGCCCTTAAAAGGGTGCCACTTACATACCCCTTATGTACCCTATACAAAGTAAGGGCTCTTGCATCAGAACCCTGTAAAGGAGGTAAGGGACCATATCAAGGACCCATGCAACTACCCTTAGAAACCCCAGAAACCACAGAAACCGAAAACCTTACACCCCAAACCCTAAACCCCAAACCCTAAACCCTAAACCCCAAAAGAGTTTCAACAGGTAGCCCCAGAAACCCCTGAGCCCTGAAACCTGAAACCCTAAACCCTAAACCCTAAACCCTAAACCTCCATGCCGGCCTTGGGCGCGGGCTGCTTGTCAAGCACGTCACCGATCTCAAAGGGCGACAGGGTAGGGGTCGAGGGTTTAGGGTTTAGGGTTTGGGGTTTAGGGTTTAGGGTTCCGGGTCTAGAATTAGGGTTAGGGTTCAGGTAACGAGGTATTTACTAGAAGTAGGTGCGCACTAGATACGAACGAGCTAGGCGATTTCTGGCAGGGGTGATGGCTAGGTCGCTGCCGTGTATTCGCTTGGGCCAGCTAGCTAGCTAGATATTGGCTCGGTACTGGCTGCGAAGTAGGTGCTAGCTAAGTTCTTAGCTACATGTAGTTCTTGGTAATTAAGGTAGCTAGCCGCTTAATATGCCGGGCAAGTGCTAGCTGCTAGCTAAAGCCCTCAAAACCCTCTTCAACGCGCCCCCTAAACCCCGAACCCTTCAGCCCGAACCTACATCCTGAAAACGAAAACCCTACAAAAACCTCTAAAGCCTATACACCACCAAACAACGAAACTGTAATCTCTGTAAACCCATGAACCCCATAAAGCCCCTATATAAACCCCCATAAACCCCTATAGACCCCTATAAACCCCTATAAACCGCTATATACCCCTATGAAAAACCCCTACAAAACCCCTATAAACCTCTATAAAACGCTCTACACCCCTTTGTTAAACCCCTTCTTAAACCCCAATGAAACTCTAAGGCTACGGCCATGAGGTCCGCCGTGGTAGGGCCATTGGGATCCTCCAGCCCCAGCCTGGCTGGGAGGGTTCAGCGGTGGGGTTTCGGGCTTTGAAAAGGGATCTCCCTAAACCCTATAACCCTAAACCCTAAACCCTATAACCCTATAACCCTATAACCCTATAACCCTATAACCCTATAACCCTATAACCCTATAACCCTATAACCCTATAACCCTATAACCCTATAACCCTATAACCCTATAACCCTATAACCCTAAACCCTCAACCTTAAACCCTCTAAAAGTCCTTGACTCCACAATCCCTGATCCCAAGCACTTCATCCGAAACATGCTCACCTTGAAAAACCCCAACCCCGAATTAAACCCTTAACCTTAAACCCTAAACCCCAACCCTAAACCCTAAACCCTAAACCCTAAACCCTAAACCCTAGAGACCTAGAGTCCCTACAAAGACCCTAAACCCTGAAACCCTCTCGTTCCAGACCGATCCGAAGACGGGCCTTCGCCGTTCTGTTCGGATGCGCTCCTCGGCCCAAAACCCCTCAACACCTCCTTAGCGTTTGAGTTCAGAAGCCCCAAGAAAGTGCGCACTTCCAGTTCTACAGGGGGTTATAGTATCCCAAGAAGTGTCAAAAGCGTACTCAGTCGACCAGTGGGTGGGGTTCTAGGCGTGAGAAGATTGGGCTTAGGCGTTAAGAGCGTCAATTTAAGGGGTTGAGGGTGTTGGGGCTCAGGGTTGTTCAGCGCTGTTCAGTCTAAATGCCAGCCCTAGACCTTTCAAGGGCTGCAGGAGTTAGGGCCGAACCAGGACCCAGGCGTGCGGGCTCAGTCCACCCAAAACCCAAAACCCTGAACCCTAAAACCCTGAACCCATAAGACAGCATAGATGGGAGCTGGGGGGACCTCCCACGTCGCCATTCGCGTGGGCTTCGGTTGATAAGGGCTCAGAACCCAAATTGAAAGCACGAACAAGGGCACCACTAGGCCTAAAACCCTAAAACGTAAACCCCGAAACCCTAAACCCTAAACCCCCAACCCTGCACCCTTATCCGTTTTTGAAAATACCCGAACACTAGAGCAGCAACGAGCCTCCGCCACAAATGTGACATTTAGGCCCCGGCCGCCCAGATGATGATCCCGTGGGAAGTCCTGCAGTGAGGGTTTAGGGTGTAGGGTGTAGAGTGTAGGGTGTAGGGTTTAGGGTTTAGGGTTTAGCGTTTAGGGTTTAGGGTTTTGGGGCTTAGGGTTCAGGCTTCAGGGTGTTAAGATTCGAAAATCGCATAGCTGTCCTGCATGTGGACCCGTCTCATAACTCTGGGAGAGGGGGGGGGGGGGGTGGGTGGACCCTAACTATAAAACAAGATTTCCATGGGTTTACAACACATCGACCCCACGACGTGCCCCTCATAAGCAGTGCGCTGGGGTGAAGCAACTGTTGCCATTGCCAAGAGCGAGGCAACCCTAGGGCGCTCGGTCCTGGCCTTGTCTCCCTTACTGCCTAGTGCCCTGTGAGCAGAATATTTCAGGAACACGTAAAGCCACATACGCCATAAACCTTAAACCTTATCCCATTGCAACATCACAAAACATTGAATCTCATAATCCCACAACATGACGCCCCAACACAGCCCTCCCCCCGGCCTATCGCCCCTCAAAAGCCACCAGCACTGGGCTTCTTTGTGCCCCAAAGCCCTCAACCCCTGAACCTAAACCCTATAAACCCTAAACCCTATAAACCCATAAACCCTAAACTCAACCTAAACCCTATAAACCCTAAACCCTAAACACCTAAACACCTAAACCCCTAAACCCCTGAACCCGGCCTGTCGATAAAGGCGCCATTCGTGCGACTCCAGGCCATGGTTTCACGTTAGGGTTTAGGGGTTTAGGGCTCAGGGCTTGAAAGGATTTCGGGCTTCCAAATGCTTGCTGAGCCCTGACGCTCCAGGGTTTCACGGGTTTAGGGCTTATAGGGGCCGAGGGAGAAGGATTAGTGTGTTTCTGGTGCGCTACGGCCGACTGGAGTGCTGCCAAAATCCTAGCGATAGCTTGGGGTTGGGGGGGTAACTTGCATGCTTCGCGCTCTAATTAGGAACTTTAGGGTCTGGGACTGAGCCATGAAAGCACTCTTGAGAGCAGTGTGTGTGCGATCGCGCATGCTGGCCGCGCACGCAAGACACCCTAAACAATAAACCCTAAACCCTAAACCCTAAACCTAAAACCCTAAACCCCAAAGCCTACACCCTAAACCCTAAACCCTAAACCCTAAACCCTAAACCCTAAACCCTAAAACCTAAACCCTAAACCCTAAATCCTAAATCCTAAACTAACGCAAGAGCTTACTGAGAACAGTGCTGTCTGGCCGACGTGCTTGGAGCATGCGAGGCAGGCCAAAGTGGTACATGACCCATGGTGCCTCTAAACCCTAAGGTCTAAACCCTAAAGCCTAAACACCAAACCGTGAATGAACTCCTAAACATGGAGCACGTTTCTTCTTGTGAGCTTGCTGACGCCCCTTTCTTTTTATCATGCCTCGAGCACTCCGCGGGTACCTAACATCTCACTAAAGCAGATCGGGCAATAATGTGGTGCCGGCGCCCGAGGGGGGAGGCAGAAGCAGCTCTCTTTTCGCAAGCTGCAGGCAACCTTCACTACACGGGTATTTCGCTAAATTCGGGTTCCTTTTGGGGTCTTGCTACCCTAAACTCCAAACCCTAAACCCTTTTTAAGGGTGCCGTGGTAGATATTGTAATAGGACCCAAAAAAGGGATGCTTGTTGAGCGAACTCACATCCTGGAAAGCTTGGGTTGGGATGGCAAAGTCTTCTGGCTTCAGAGCCTCTTCCGTTAGAGGATTCTTCGCCAACCCTAAACCCTAAACCCTAAACCCGAAACCCGAAACCCTAAACCCTAAGCCCTAAACCCTAAACCGTAACCGCTTTTTCTCTCCTGCTGGACATTCGGATGCTTGTCAGAAGCCTTTACAGGGACTTGCAGCGGTTGCTCCTCCCTCGGGCACTTGTGGACATTCACCTTGGACTCCACTGGCATCCATCGCAACCCTCTACGGAAGCATTGTCTATGTCTTGCTTGAATTGTGGACCCACGCGTCCCACATCAGCTTGCGAGAGGGCTTCAAAGCACGGATCTGAACAGCTATCTGCTGATATTGAATCAAAGAGACATTATCCGAAAGCACCAACCTCCCAGATTCCAAACTCCACCCCCGAAACCCGAAACCCTAAACCTCAAGCCCAGAGAACCTGAGGGCGGGATGTTTATGGGTGAGTTCAGGTGTTGTAGAGTTGTAGGCTTTTGCCATGCATACCACACCGATCTCGCAAGCTCACGAGGGGCGCGGAGGGAAGGACACCGCCAAACCTGCGCGGCAGAGACCACCAGGGCCCGTTCACCCACGGACTTGAATCTTTGAGAAGAACCAGACCTTAAGCCCTAAAGACCCCGAAAAACCCAAATTTGGCCCTGAAGCCCCTAAACCCCTAAAAGCCTAGATGCCTAAAGACAAAAACCCCAAAGCCCCAAAACCTTGCGACCGGAACGCAACAACCACCACTCCCTGTGGTTCGCACACGCTGGCTGGACTTACCGCTGTTTCTGGGGGCCGATCCAGAAGCCGTCCCAGGCATGAAACTTAACTTTAGGGTTTAGGGTTTAGGGTTCAGGGTTCAGGGTTCAGGGTTTAGGGTTTAGGGTTTAGGGTTCAGGGTTCAGGGTTCAGGGTTCAGGGTTCAGGGTTCAGGGTTCAGGGTTCAGGGTTCAGGGTTCAGGGTTTAGGGTTTAGGGTTTAGGGTTTAGGGTAGGTTTAGGGTTTAGGGTTAGGGTTTAGGGTTTAGGTTTAGGTTTAGGGTTTAGGGGGTTTAGGGTTTAGGGTTTAGGTTTAGGGTTTAGGGTTTAGGGTTTAGGGTTTAGGGTTAGGGTTTAGGGTTAGGGTTTAGGTTTAGGGTTTAGGGTTTAGGGTTTAGGGTTTAGGGTTTAGGGTTTAGGGTTTAGGGTTTAGGGACCCTATACCCAAGACCTAAACCCTAAACCCCACGTCCGACTGGCCCTAAGCCGGTCTCTGGTTTGGGGTGACCTTGGGCTGCGGCTTCTGCGATCGGGCCTTCTACCCGCCGCTCCTGCGGCTGGTGCTCCAAGCCCGCCAGCCTGAAACCCTGCAGGATGTTTAGGGTCTAGGGTATTTGGCTCAGGGTGTAGGGTGTAGGGTGTAGGGTGCAGGGTTTAGGGTTTAGGCTTTGAGCTCAGGGTTTGGGGTTTTGCCGAATTTAGGGGGCATTTTGGGGCCGGAACAGGGGCCGCCAGGAGCATAGAGCGTGGCCCTCTAGCGGGCAGTGGCATTGGCGAACTGTCGGGATGCCGCAACAACCTTATAAGCTCCTTAAGGCCCTATACGGCCTCTAAACTCTTGACCCGAAACCCAAACCCTGTAACCCTAAACCCTTAACCCCTAAATCTGAACCTCATCGCGGCATTCAGGTTCTGAAGGCTACGACCTACGACACAAACAGCGATTCACTTTCAATCGTCTCGCGTCGGGCATGTGTGCTGCCCTTGAAGCCCGTGCCTGCAGCCAAAAGAGTCGGCCTTTGGCGCCTCTTCCCGACCCACCCTAACCCTATAGACCCTAGACCCTAAACCCTAGACCCTAAACCCTAAACCCTAAACCCTAAACCTAGGCAGCTCGCAAGCCCCAAACGCAAGACCCAGAACACCCAGGCAAATCTGAATGCCCAGGCAAGTCCCTCACCGCACAATTCAAAAACATATTTTCCAGGTGCCGAACGTATTACTTGGGATGTTCCCCCTTCTACCAACAGTCCTTAATGGGGATTATAGTACCCCCTCGTTACAATCCCTACTAAGGCCTGTGGCCACCCACAACCCCTGGCAAGAAAAACCCTAAACCCTAAACCCTAAACCCTATACCCTATACCCTATAAACCCTAAACCCTAAACCCTAAACCCTAAACAGACACGGCCTGCTTTTAGCGATCACATCATCGAGCAAAGGTCTCCGGTGGCGCAGGAGCTCACGTCGAACCTGCCATTGGGGGCTTTTGGGGCTTCTAGGGTTAGGGTTTAGGGTTTAGGGTTTAGGGTTTAGGTTTAGGGTAGGGTTAGGGTTTAGGGTTTAGGGTAACCCCTAAGAAGCCTCTAACCCTAGACCCTTTCAGGACTTAGGCTTTGCGACCTGCATTCTGTCACCGTTCTGAGGCTTAGAGCGGGCTACATGCCGGACCCCTACTTGGAGGTTCATGGTACTTACTAACCAAGTAAAGCTGTACTGTCTAACCATATTGGTGCACTTAAGGGGCTTATAAGTGGGTCATAAGTACAGTTATAAGTGATTAAGGACCATGAACCTCCAAGTAAGCCCCTGAAGTGCCCTAGGGTTATAAGTACAGTTATAAGTACAGTTGTATTTGGTGAACATTGGTGAAAATTGGTGAAGTACCATGAACCTCAAACCCTAAACCCTAAACCCTAAACCCTAAACCCTAAACCCTGAACCCTGAACCCTGAACCCTGAACCCTGAACCCTGAACCCTGAACCCTGAACCCTGAACCCTGAACCCTGAACCCGAACTCCAAGTAAGCCCACGTCCAGCTCGCGCGAACCCGGCCTCTCGCTGCAAAATCGGCGTTCCGGCAACTCGAAGTAGTACTCTTCCGACTGGTCCATCCTGACTCCCTAAACCCTAAACCCTAAACCCTAAACCCTAAACCCGAAACCGAAACCCTAAACCCTAAACCCTAAACCCCGGCAAGCTTCGGAGTGCTGGGCGTGCTAGGGGCGGTTGTAGGGCTCCAGGGCTGAAACTCGCCGAGATGTACGTTTCCAGCTTTATGCTTTGTTATTGTGGTTTTGGGGGTTTAGGGTTTAGGGTTTAGGGTTTAGGGTTCAGGGTTCAGGGTTCAGGGTTCAGGGTTCAGGGTTTAGGGTTTAGGGTTTTGGGGGGCGGCAGGGGCGGCGGGGCATCAGACTTCAGAGGGTCTTACTTAACCCCCAAAATCGCACTACAACCTCAACCAGAGGAAGCCCCTTCTTCCAACACAACCCCAAAAGGTCGAGAGAACAACCCTTAGCCCGAAACCCTGACACCCTACAACCCGAAACCCTGGACCCTAAAGCCCCACAACCCAGCTATCATGAGTTCCTCTATACCAGCCCCGCCTAGGTCCCCCCCTTTAGTAACCTCAATTAGGCTCAATTATCCCCTAAATCGCCTTGGCTAACCCATGAAGCTCCCCGAAACCCTGACACCCTACAACCCGAAACCCTAGACCCCTAAACCCTGAACCCTAGAAACCCTGAACCCCAAACCCTAAACCCTGAACCCTAAACCCTGAACCCTAGAAACCCTGAACCCTAGAAACCCTGAACCCTGAACCCTAAACCCTGAACCCTGAACCCTAAACCCTAAACCCTAAACCCTAAACCCTAAACCCTAAACCCAAAAAAAACCTGTACCCTATGTAGTTCTCCATGCCCGGAACCTAGCCTGGGCCCCCCGGCATGCACTTTCCGGTCTTGTACGGCGCGTAGAGGCAGGACCAGGTCTCCTGGCGGGTCGGCCTGCGCGGATTGGGGGGGGCTTAAGGGCTTGCCAGATTCAAGGGGCTTGGGGCTTGGCGACATTTGGAGTCTAGAGCGTTGGGCGTTCCATCACAAAGTCCTCCTAAGCCTCTCCCAGCCCCCCCCCCCCCCAAAAAAAAAGGAGACCCCATGTGAGAAACGAGGGCCGCCCCCTCTGTATGTAAAATGCGCGGCACCGGGCCTGGTGGCAAAGAGGTGGACGTAATCGTCCTTTCTGCACATTGGCACAGGACCCTATGATCAGGGGATTGCGGAATTATAGGGCTTTTATGGGGAATTTGGGGGTTCTATGATTGATCTTCCCGTCGTAGGTAACTTGTATAATGGGGCCAGTCAGATGTTGAACAACCCCCATGCCGCATACTTGCAGGTGCTCTGCAGCAGCCTATGACAACCCCAAGTTTCACTCGAGCTGGCTCCTCGCCGATCATCACCTTCAGAATGGCCTGGGCCACAGGGGATTGCAACAATGGGGCACTAGAGCGGCACAAAAACCCTGGACCCTAAAACCCCAAGCCCTGTCTGATTCTCTCAAACCCTCTAAAATGACGGTCAAGATCCGAAGGTCCGAAAGCTCCAGGGTTCAGGGCTGAAAGGGTTGGTACTAGTAGGCTTTATAAGCTTTACAGAAAAGATTAAGGTTTCAGGAACACCCCTAAACCCTAAACCCCAAACTTCCCTAAACCCTAAACCCTAAACCCTAAACCCTAAACCCTAAACCCTAAACCCTAAACCCTAAACCGCCCTCATCGAGTCATAACAAGACCGCGCCTTCCTTGTGAGGTCACCCATGTAATCGACGACCTTCCAGGTCTCCACTTCTTCCTGCCATGGAGAGGGGGCGGAGTTTTTTTTTTTTTGGGGGGGGGGGGGGGGGGGGGGCGGAGGGTTTCGGGGAGGTTTAGGCAGCGGTTTTGGGGTTAGGAGTTAGGGGTTCGGGGTTTAGGGCCTATAGAGCTGAGGGCTTAGGGTTTAGGGAGGGTTTTGGGCCCAGTTAAATCCTAAACCCTGAGCCCCAGGCTGCTCATCCAGCAGGTCATATTGAATGGGTGTGTGTTTGGCTTTGGGGCATTGGTCGGATTAGGGCCCGGTACAAGTTCACGAGAAAATATTCTCGGTTCCGAAAATTTTTGTGATGGTGGCTGGCGCTGATGCCCAGGTGTATCTCGAACACGGCTACGCCTGCCTTGAGACTCTGTCATACTCCCTACCCACCCACCTCTATCTTGGCAACAACATGGGAAGGATTTGAACAGTTTGGGCCTTCGAGGTCCCCGGTAGTTTCGAGCTGAGGTCAGCCCCAGGCAGAAGGCCACGGACTCGAAGTGCTCTTACTAGGCATACTTGCTCAACTCAACTTCCTGGGCTTACTGCCTCGGACTTTCACAGATGTCTATAGTCCTTTACGCGCATGCAGCTCATGTGACGAGGTCTTTCTGCAGATATATGCAAAGCATAGCTGTTGACAGCTGCTAGTTGACACGTTCTGCCCTATCCTCAACGACAGACCTTCTTTTGATCTCAGGGCTTCCATGCGCGTCAGATACGGGATCGGAGCACCGCGAGCCGGCTGGAGGTGGCCCACCTGGCAGCGAATGCCGCTGCGAAGCTCCTGGTAGATTCCACTTTTGTACTGCACTGCGTCCTGTGTCATCACACACGGACTTGAATTCCGAATTGATTGCTGGATGGCGGATGTCAAGAATCCTTTCCAGTCCCAGGAGTCGCCGTATACATCTTCTTGAAGCAGCCGAATCACAGTCTTATCATTCTGCAGGGCCCACTGCTCCTTGAAGTGGTCTCTTTGTGGCACGCCTCTATCATCTTCACATCCACCCCACCCGAACCCAAAATGCCCAATGCTGCCATCCAGCTCGATGAGAATGGTGTCGCCACGTAGGCCAAAGTCGAAAGGCAACGTGCGATTTGATTCCGGGTTCGTGCATCCCGGAACTTGTGAGGTGATGTTGAACTGTGGAAAGCTCTTGGCCAACCACCGCATCAACTTGCCTTCGGTCTTTTTGAAGCATAGGCAAGCAGGGCTGCAACCTTTCTGCAGGCTGTTCAGAGATGTGCTGCAGGAACGATGGCCGCAGTGGCGACACGTCACATCTAGCTTCGATGTCTGATCTTTCACATGGGTTTTCCACCAGCTTCTGTCCATGCGGCTGACATCGTACTGGTCACCATAGCGCTCTCCAACAATCTCCAGACATCGAGCACGCCCTGTCAGGCTGGACCAAGGCACACCGCCATTGCAGAAACAGCCAGGAGAGCAGCCGTTCTGCAGGCTGCCCAGAGATGTGCTGCAGGAACGATGGCCGCAGTGGCGACACGTCACATCTAGCTTCGATGTCTGATCTTTCACATGGGTTTTCCACCAACTTTTGTCCATGCGGCTGACATCGTACTGGTCACCATAGCGCTCTCCAATCATCTCCAGACATCGAGCACGCCCTGCCGGGCTGGACCAAGGCACACCGCCATTGCAGAAACAGCCAGGAGAGCATCCGTTCTGCAGGCTGGCCAGAGATGTGCTGCAGGAACGATGGCCGCAGTGGCGACACGTCACATCTAGCTTCGACATCGCGCCCTTAACGTGGCCTTTCCACCAGCTTTTGTCCATGCGGCTGACATCATACTGGTCACCATAGCGCTCTCCAACCATCTCCAGACATCGAGCACGCCCTGCCGGGCTGGACCAAGGCACACCGCCATTGCAGAAACAGCCAGGAGAGCGGCCGTTCTGCAGGCTGCCCAGAGATGTGCTGCAGGAACGATGGCCGCAGTGGCGACACGTCACATCTAGCTTCGATGTCTGATCTTTCACATGGGTTTTCCACCAGCTTTTGTCCATGCGGCTGACATCGTACTGGTCACCATAGCGCTCTCCAACCATCTCCAGACATCGAGCACGCCCTGCCGGGCTGGACCAAGGCACACCGCCATTGCAGAAACAGCCAGGAGAGCGGCCGTTCTGCAGGCTGCCCAGAGATGTGCTGCAGGAACGATGGCCGCAGTGGCGACACGTCACATCTAGCTTCGACATCGCGCCCTTAACGTGGCCTTTCCACCAGCTTTTGTCCATGCGGCTGACATCATACTGGTCACCATAGCGCTCTCCAACCATCTCCAGACATCGAGCACGCCCTGCCGGGCTGGACCAAGGCACACCGCCATTGCAGAAACAGCCAGGAGAGCGGCCGTTCTGCAGGCTGCCCAGAGATGTGCTGCAGGAACGATGGCCGCAGTGGCGACACGTCACATCTAGCTTCGATGTCTGATCTTTCACATGGGTTTTCCACCAGCTTTTGTCCATGAGGCTGACATCGTACTGGTCACCACAGCGGTCCTCAAGGCTTCGCAAGGCCCTGAACCAGCCAGCTTCACTTCTCCATCTGAATCTGGCTTCTTTGTTCTTCTTGGATGCAGTACCACGAAATCGCTCCAAGGCCACATTTCGGGCGACTCCTACGCAGCGGCTCGGTTTCCAGCCTGCACCCAGAAATGGCGAGAGCCCAGGGGAATACCGCTTGGCCAGGAGCCCCAGTGCCAGCAGCCAACAGAAGAACCACGACCTTCGCCGAAGCGTCGGCATCGTTGGAGCCTCCTGTTCGGCCACTTATGTTGAGCCGGCGGCAGCGCAAACAGACAGAGTAAGTGGCGGCCAGGGGTGTGATCGAACTTTTGGGATCGGGTTCGGCAAGGGGCATATTTAGGGTTTGGACTCAAGTGTTCGGCAGCTGGGCATCGAAGCACTCAAGCCTCCAACTCTTGCTCGACGCGTGGGCGAAATAGGTCAGCAACCATCTGCGCCTGCACGGCACGAACACACTTTGACGTCTGCGCAGGGTCGTGACCAGAACGCAGTATCTAAACACCCTTAACGACCCCAGGCTTGAGGGGGTAAGGGAGGCGCGGGGTTGAGGTTCAGAGGTTCGGGGCTTGAGGGCTTTCCGGACTTTTGAGGCTTCGGGTTTTTGGGCGTAGTTGAGAATGGAAGCGAGCCCTACGTACATTTCTGATTCTGAAGCCGTGATGTAGGAACATCCCGTGCACTGCTCCCCCTGGTCCCCTTCTACCTGAACCCTAAACCTTGAGAGCCTGTAGGTCGGCCCTTTGAGGCGCTCTCTTTAAAATGTTCCTAATAGCGATTCTTCAGAGCCGCAAGTAGGAAAATATAGAACATCTCTAGAAACCCTGGAGCAGACGAATTCTTTCCTTTTAAGAGCCGACCGCAAGCCGATCCGCTGCAACGGGATGCGAGATGCCCGCGCCGAGCACGGTGCTGCAGCTGAGAGGTTTAGGGTTCGGGGGCTACAGGGCACAGGGGTTCACATCGGCATGGTTTCAAGGGTCCCTGAACCCTAAACCCCAAAACCCTAAACCACCACCCTTACGTCGAGGTTCCTCCACAAGGCTTGCGGCCTTAGCCTGGCGTGTCTGCACCTGTGCCCTTGCTACCCCCACAGGCAAGTTCTGGTTGCCGCTCCCAAACATGGGCCCCTGTGGGCGGGCGAATACAGGCTGGCCCTGCATTATAGGCACTGCCCTGAAAAAGGGACCACATCTCAACTGAATCCCATGTGCTAGGCTGCTTGGCGTGTGGGGCATCTCTCTTCCCACATAATCGTGGGTGTGTCCGCAGTGCCTTCAGCACAGGCCGACACCACCCCAAACATAGTCAAGCTAAACGATCCGAAGCGAAGGAATGTCAAGAAACAGAGTAGGGCTGAGGATTCAGGGTTTTGGAGGGTTCATGAACCAAGGCTGCACAGAATCGGGCGCGGGTCCCCTAGGGCCCTCCGACCCGGCATCAAGCACTCGGGCCGCAAGTCTTCGCGGAGCCGGATGGTCCTTGGGTCATGTGGCGGACTGCGGCCCATCTCCGTGCCAAAGCCCTCTCGACCCTCAACTCGGTGTGTTCTGTTGGTGAGGAGTAGGGTCTGGGGTTTAAGGATGAGGGTTCGATGGCGGGCTCCCGCTAGCTTTCTACTGGGCTTCTACAGCGGAGAAATCCGAAGCCCGGGTTCATGTCAGCAGTTTGGGGTTTAGGGCTTCGGGTTGAGGGGTTTAGGGGTTTAAGGGTTTATAAGGGTTTAGGGTTTCGGGCTTAGGGCTTAGGGTTGCGGTTTGGGACCACCACCTTTGCAGTTCAGTGGCGGGACAGGGACCGTCGGTCGCGCGTGCCGACCCGACCTGATGCGCAACCACCTGATTCAAAACCCCTTCTAAACCATCCAAAGCCATCCGATTTGGTTTAAGGCTTAGGATCTAGAGTCTGGGTTTCAGGTGTTTGGCTTTAGAGGGGGAGGAGTTATCGTGGGGATATTGGGTTGCGGGCCGAGTGCCCCTCAACCACCATCATTTCTTAGGGTAGGGTTCCATGGTCCCTTACTACGAGGCCTCAATTGGGGAATCGGAACCCTTTTATACCCCGGCCGTACATACCCGAGGGCCCATACTTCAGGACCCTTTAGAAGCAGGTAAGGGAACATATGTGACTACCCGACTACCCTTAGGCTGTCAACCCCCTTGTGGGCCGTACGAAACCTGTCAGCTGCAAATTTCCATCGCTCGGTAGCTACTAGTGACAAGAGCTCAAACACAACCGTCTGTACACCAACGAGGTTGAACCCTCTAAACAAAGGATTCCTAAAAAGCCATCCGCTTAAACCCTATACAGGGGAAAACCCTATACAGGGAAAGATCCGAGAAAAATACAAGGACCTACTCAGAAACCAAAATCCCAGGAGATAATTTGGACCCTATAAGCCCCAAACCCCAACACCCAAACCCAAGCCCCAAACCCCAAACCCTTAAACCCTGAAACGCTTCGACCCTTAAACCCTTCAACCCTTAAACCCTTAGACCCTGACTTGGACCCGTGAGGCTCTGAGGATCTGAGGATCGAGCTCACGCTGCGGCGCCACGCGCCTGCGGGGTCGCAGGGGGCTGTGGGCTGACTTCAGGGAATCGTCAGGCTATTTGACTTTTTAGGTCTTGTTGGGGACGTCTGACCTTGTTTAGGGACTTTTGGGGGCCGTTTTGCTTCTTAGGCTTGGGGGTCAGCTGAACCCTGGCAACCTTGAACTGCAAGGTCTCGCGAACCCTGCAACTCTGAACCTTCAAGCCCTAGACACCAAACCCAGGAAGACCCCGAGCCCGAGAGCACCCTGAAACCCTCAGAACCTCATTAAACCCTAGCTAAACCCAAATTAAACCCTAACTAACCCCGAATTAAACCCCAATCAAAACCCAACTATATCCCTAGTTAAACCCTAGTTGAACCGCAATTACAACCCCACTAAACCCTGAATTACGCCCTAGAGCCCCAAAACGCTGAACGCCCAGATCCCCATGACCCGCGTCCTTCTCCGCACGCCATGCCAGGGTTCGGCGTCTCGTGGGGGACCTGTCCGGTTTAGGGTTTAGAGGGTTTGTAGGGTTTGTAGGGTTTGTAGGGTTTGTAGGGTTTATAGGATTCATAGGGTTTATGTTCCGGGGGCTGCAGCTGAGTTTGACAAACCTTTTTGGCGCCAAGCCTCATCAAAGGCCTCAGCTACACTGCACGTTGACTTGCCCGGCTGTGTCACGTTTGGCGTAGGTCCAAACGTGCAAGGGTTTAGCAAGGGATTAAGGCTCAGTGTTCTCAGCTCAAGCTCACTTTGAACTGCATCCGTATCCAGCCTGAGTCCGAAGCCCAAATACTACTCAAAAAAACTAAGCACGCCAACCCCCTCCTTCCCACTTTGCCTTCCGCCTCCGCACGCCCGCAGCGCTCACCTTTGAGTGCAGCTTTGGGTCTTAGAAGTGCTGAGAGATTCTCGACATCAGGGTGTGTGAGATTAGCCTCAAAGGATGTTACAAGCCTCCCTTAAGCCCGAATTAAATCCGAAACCAACCCTAAACCCTAAACCTTAAACCCTAAACCCTAACCCCTAAATCCTAAACCCTCCTTAAGCCCTACATCCGAAACCATGACCCCGACACCCCCCTCCCATAGTTGCCAGGCGAAGGGCACTGCGCCGTCCGGTGGGCACTCGATGCCAAGCCTGCGTAAAACAACCCGCACCCACACATCTCATCTCTTGGGGGTGCTTTATAGCTGGAGATGGGCCCTGGGTACCCTGAACTCGATCCCAAACCCCAAAGCCCTAAACCCTAAACCCTCAACCCTGACCCCTTGGTACCCTGAACTCTCTAGGAATACGATCATCGGTTCCCCCCAACTTAGGAGCTTCGCGCGCTGTCGGAGTTTGGGCTTGGAACTCCAACCAAGCGAGGGTTGAGGGCTTTCAAGGATTTTCGGGGGGGCCTTGGGGTGTTTTTGGGGGCTCTTGGGGGTTTTGGGGACTGTTAGGATTGTCGGGTTTTTTGGGGTGCTTCTGGTCTATTGGGCTTAGGATTTTAGGTAGGTGGAGAGATGGGAGGTGGTCTTCCATGGCCGTCCTCTGCGGCGCTGGCTGCGGTGAGGTCCGGCGCGGCATTGCCCGCCACGTCCTTGATTGCGCAAACTGCTCATCTCTCCCGCTTCTCTCGCTCTCCCTCTTTCTCTCATCTCCGCCTTTCGGCGAACCCTACCCTAAACCCCGCAAAATCCCCTAAACCCCTACAAGGCCTAAACTCCGTACAAACCCCCCTTGACCCTAAACCCCCGAAACCCCTAGAAGCCCTAAACCCCCCGCTCCCCCCTTAAACCCTAAACCCGCTAAGCCCCAAAGCCCCCAAACCCTAAACCTTACACCCCCTAAACCCTCTAAGCCCTTGAGCGCCCCCCCTCAATCCCTCTGCTTGCGCAGCCCGGCCGCTCTTTCGGTCGCTTCGCCGTTCGCGGCAAAGGCGTCGGCCGCGCTCTGGGCCAAGGAAGCCGAGGAGCTCAGGAGCTCGCTGCCTCAGCGATTTCTTTCGCTGAAACCAGGGTTAGGGTTTAGGGTTTAGGGTTTAGGGTTTAGGGTTTAGGGTTTAGGGTTTAGGGTTTGGGGTTTGGGGTTTGGGGCTTGGGGCTTGGGGCTTGGGGCTTGGGGCTTGGGGCTTGGGGCTTGGGGCTTGGGGCTTGGGGCTTGGGGCTTGGGGTTTGGCATGGCCTTGACAATTGAACTCTCCAAAAGAGCCTCCAGTGTAAACATTAAACCCTAAACCCCCTCTAGGCCTAAGCCCTCTCACCCAAGCAGGATTTGGGTTGAGAGCGTGCAGCCCTGCTCCCGGCTAAGTTCCCGAAACGCCTGGTCAGCGCGAACCGGGGGGGGGGGGGAGGGGGGGGGGGGGGGGGAGGGGCGGGGGGGGGGGGGGGGGGGCGCAGGGCTTTTAAACATAAAAGTCGCAAAAAGCAACTGTCGGGTTGAGGGCTTATAAGAGGAAACCTAGACCCAAAACTCTAAAGACCTTGCAATCCACAAATCCTAACCCGAAACCCTAAACCCTAAGCTGGCCCTATAGACCCTAAACCCTAAACGCTAAACCGGCATGTCTCTGCCCAGTGGCAGAGGACTTCTGTGAGCCTGGCAGCGGTCAAAAGCAGCGTAAGTGGCCCGCTATGCCTAATCTTCTTCCTTGGGGTGTACAGGGTTTAGGGTTTAGGGCTGAGGGTTTAGGGTTGGGGGTTTAGAGTATCGGGATTAGGGTTTCAGGGTTTCGGGCTCGCAGGGTTTTTAGGGTTTAGGGCTTCCTTGCGGCTCTGGTTCATACAGGTCTGGAAGAGCACAGATGTCTTTATCATGCTGAGGACCCTAAACCCTAAACCCGAAACCTAAACTCTAAACTTGAAACCCTAAAGCCCAAACCCGAAACCCTGCTAACCCTAAACCCTAAACCCTAAACCCTAAACCCTAAACCCTAAACCCTAAACCCTAAACCCTAAACCCCCCCACTCCTCGCCTCAGCGTGGAGTAGCCGAGCTGGAAGGCAGCACCCCCGAGCTGCGACAAGTCCTCAGAGAGGCCCCGGAGTCCCAACGTCATTCTTAGGGTTGAGGGTTTAGGGTTTAGGGTTTAGGGTTTAGGGTTTAGGGTTTAGGATTTAGGGTTTAGGGTCTAGGGTCCAGGGTTTAGGGTGTGTCCTAGACTACTATTGAGCCATTCTTAAGGAACCCTTAAGGGGATCTACTTTTTGGATCCTCCCAAAAGTCTGGGTAGAGAGCCGGAGTGTCTACGAGATTTTAGGGTGTAGGGCATTGGGTCTCAGGGGATTGGTTCGCTTTCTTGGGGTTTCAATGGCTCATGTTGGAACAGCTCAATGCAAGCGTTCTTTTGCGGCTGTTAATAAGACTTAACGGTTTAATGGCATATACGATTCAGACATCTTAAGGAAGCAGAAGGGCCAACGGTTTAGGGTTTAGGGTTTAGGGCTAGCGGTTTAGGAACTAGGGCTAGCAGGCTGAAGGGCTAGGGTTTAGGGTTCAGGGTTTAGGTGGACATCTAAGGGTTCCGGCCCTCCCTCCTGCCATCTCTAAACGCCATAGACCCAAATATTTGCCCTAAACCCTACACCCTAATTTAACCCTAAACCCTAAACCCTAAACCCTAAACCCTAAACCCTAAACCCTAAACCCTAAACCCTACATGCACCCAAATTGCTAACGCCCTAAACCGGTCAAAAGCCCTGCTGCCTCGAGGGTATCGGAGGCCGTGGTCTCCAAAAAGTCGCCAGATCGCGGGGCCTCAAGGCGCAGAAAGGGGTGTAGGGTTTAGGGTTTAGGGTTTAGGGTTTAGGGTTTAGGGTTTAGGGTTTAGGGTTTAGGGTTTAGGGTTTAGGGTTTAGGGTTTAGGGTTTAGGGCTTAGGGGCCGTAGAGGTTGATCATGGAGGTTTAGGGTGTATAGGGTAACCGAACAAGAACCTCTGAATGCCGCCACAGCATGGAACCCAAAAACCTGAAATGGCAAAGTCTAAAACATCTTTAGAGTTGGGGTTTCGGGCTAACGGCTTACAGGGCCGATTGAGAGCCCTAACCCCTAAACCTACACCCTAACCCTAAACCCTAAACCCTAAAGCCTAAACCCTAAACCCCATACCCTAAACCCCAAAGCCTAAAGCCTAAACCCTAAGCCCCATACCCTAAACCCTAAACCCGAAACGGCGGCCTGCTCTCGAGGGCGGTGGTGGGTGGCGATGGCTGTGAGCACAATCTGCCGATCCACCCTGAGATGCTTGGACGACTGAACCCTAACCCCTAAACCCTAAACCCTAAACCCTAAACCCCAAACCCTAAACCCTAAACCCCAAACCCCAAACCCTAAACCCTAAACCCTAAGCCCTAAACCCTCAACCCTAAACCCTCAACCCCAAAACGCCAGTCACTCCCCAAACCCTCTCAGAGCTCGCGGCTGCAGGCTGCGCTCCAGGAAGTGCAGCGCCTGCCGGCCCTAAACCCTAAACCCTAAACCCTAAACCCTAAGCCCTAAACCCTAAACCCCAAACCCCAAACCCCAAACCCTAAACCCTAAACCCTGGCTCTTGCAGGGTTTGGAGCTCCTAAGGGTCTAGGCCTTTTTGAGTGGTTCATTGGCAGAGCTTCGGGCTTAAGGTCTGGGGACTTCGGGGAAGGTATAGAAATTCTTAAAAGGAGTTTAGGGTGGGGGGGAAGGAACTCGGGATGTACCTTTGGGAATATGTAGGAGAAAGCTAGGGTTCATGGACCGCAGGACAGATGTCAGACGTACATAACTGTCATCAGATAATCAGGGAAGGCGCCTACCCACCCCCCGAGGGCCCGTATATCATGGAGCCCAAACTCCTCACCAAAGGCGCACCTCCAAAGTTTCCAGCTACTTGAAGTATGATCATCCCAAAGCCCTAACGTCCAAAACCTAAGCCCCACACCCTAAACCCTAAACCCTGAACCCTAAACCCCAAAACCCTAAGCCTCAAATCATGTTGGCATGGCCTCGGGCGACTGGCGAACTGCGGCCAGCGCGGCGGCGCGGTCGCCCCGCACCTGGCAGCAGCTGGGCGAAGTGGAACTTGACACGACTTGAGTCACCCTAAACCATTGGTAGGCTAGGGTTTAGGGTTTAGGGTTTAGGGTTTAGGGTTTAGGGTTTAGGGTTTAGGGTTTAGGGTTTCGGCTTAGGGTTTTAGGGTTTAGGGCTTGGGGTTTGGGGTTTGGGGTTTGGGGTTTGGGGTTTGGGGTTCAGGCTTCAGGCTTTAGGCTACCTGTCGAAGCCTCTCAACTCCCAACCCTCGGAATGCCTCAACCCCTGGATCCCCAAAGCCCCTCGGAAAACGCCTCCAATCCCAACGCTGAAAGGAAGCCTTTGCCAGGCGCCCTACAACCCTTCGGGTTTCGGCTTTATGTGTATAGGGTTTTGTGGTTTAGGGTGTACGGTTTCAGGGAATCTTCCGCCGCTCTCTGGCACGCCTTGGCCGGCGCATCCTGAATTCGAGTCCAGTCCTGCGGGCAAAAGGAGGAAGATGGGAGGTCAGGGTCAGTCAGGGAGGCTGGATGCTTGGGGCTGATGGAGTAGTAGAGTCCCTAAATCCCTAAACCCTAAACCCCAAACCTTGCGGGAGTATGACTAGTCTGGGCTTGAAGAGTCTTAGGACTTAGGCTTCTAGGGGCTTTCAGAGGCTTCTGGGTTGAGGGCTGAGGGTTTACTAGGATGGCCCTTAAAACCCTCTGAAACAATTCCTGAATATGATCCTCGTGAACCCACTAGAGGAAAATACAGAATATTCCAAGGACCTGCCTAAGTTTAGCAAGGGCTTATGAAGGGTTTAAACCTGCAAGGTATGAGCCAAGTCACTCTGGCAACTGTCGCGCGCCAGTCGTTCAAATCCATTGCGCGCGCCTGGCGGGCAACCCATTCATGTCGAAACCCAAAGAGCCTGTAAAGCTAACAACCACTCTATGGCAAGCACTGATTCGCCCTGAGCCGAACGAATAAGATTGTGAGGGGGGGTCGGGGGGGGGGGGGGGGGGGGGGGGGCGGAGGGGAGTGGGGGGGGGGGGGGGGGAGGGGGGCGGGGGGGGGAAGGGGGGGAGGGGGGGGGGGGAGGGGGGGGGGGGAGGGGGGGGGGGGGGAGGGGGGGGGGGAGGGGGGGGGGGGGAGGGGGGGATCTGAAACCCAAACCCTCAACCCTCAACAACCTCAACCCTCAACCCGCAACCCGCAACCCGCCCTCAAGCCTCAAGCCTCAAGCCTCAAGCCTCAAGCCTCAAGCCTCAAGCCTCAAGCCTCAAGCCTCAAGCCTCAAGCCTCAAGCCTCAAGCCTCAAGCCTCCAAGCCTCAAGCCTCAAGCCTCAAGCCTCAAGCCTCAAGCCTAAAGCCTCAAGCCTCAAGCCTCAAGCCTCAACCCTCAACCCCAAGACCACCCTGGAGAACTGGCGCCTTCTTCGGCTCAGGCCGAAGTCTCCGGAGAACTCAGGGGGAGCGGAGTCTCTGCCATTGCATGAGATCCCTCACTGCGGCAGCGAATAGATGTCTTGTGGAGGGGCCTGCTTTTTTCTATTTGAGGTTAGAAGTCTGAGGAGCTCTCAAATTCTTATTTTAGGGCTTCAGTGTTTTTCGGGTGTTGTTTGTGAGCATTTAGGCTCCAGCTTGAGCGCACAAACACTTCGAGTTGTCGCCGCAGGTCGGGCGGCCTAGCTCCAAAAGCCGAGAGCTCTCCCAACTTCCACCAAATCCCATAAGGCGCCTTTAAGCCCTGAAACCCTAAACCCTAAACCCTAAACCCGAAACCCTAAACCCTAAACCCTAAACCCTAAGCTCAAGCCCTAAACCCCAAAACCCTATAAACCCTAATTAAACCCTCTAAACCCTAAACCCTAAAAGCTGCCGGCGTCATGGCCAGGATGGGTCCTCAAAACCCTGAGGAGGCATGGCAAACCCGAAGCCCCCAGCACGAAACCCGCGCCACATGACCACTTTCTGAAAACCCTTTGGGTTCAGGGTGTGAGGTTTAGGGTTTAGGGTTTAGGGTTTAAGGTTTAGAAGGTTCATAAGGGTTTAGGGTTTCGGGTTCTAGGTTTAGGGTTTAGGGCTTAGCGTTTAGGGTTTAGGGTGGGCTATGAGGTGTACAGAGAAGGGATCCCTGCTGCACATGCGGCGGCCTCATTCTTCCGGAAGAAGTTCTTTGCCGCGGTCTGCTGCTTCGTTCTGGCCGGCGTGTGTGGGGTTTAGGGTTTAGGGTTTAGGGTTTAGGGTTTAGGGTTTAGGGTTTAGGGTTTAGGGTTTAGGTTTAGGGGTTAGGGTTTAGGGTTTAGGGTTTTGGGTTTAGGGTTTAGGGTTTAGGGTTTAGGGTTTAGGGTTTAGGGTTTAGGGTTTAGGGTTTAGGGTTTAGGGTTTAGGGTTTAGGGTTTAGGGTTCAGGGTTTTGGATTTTCGGTTTAGGGTTTAGGGTTTAGGGTTTAGGGTCTGAGGTTTATATATTATGGCTTAGAGGGCTGAAAGGGCTTGCAGATTCACATGGGTTCGTAAGGTTTCGGGCTTCTCTTGTCAGAGTGTTCTAAGAGGTGATATTTTGGGGCTTGTGGGGACGTGGGTCTGAGGGTGTCGGGGGCGGATGGCAAGGGAAACTACTCCTCGACACAACCTCCTGTTCCAGGACCAAAAACCCACAAAACCCTAAATCCTAAACCCCTAAACCCCTAAACCCCTAAACCCCTAAACCCCTAAACCCCTAAACACCTAAACCCCTAAACCCCTAAACCCCTAAACCCTCAACCCTCAACCCTAGCCCGTAAACCCTTACCCTTGGCTCAGGAAAATATTCCTGAAATCATGTTCAGATCCCGATTAGATAATTGTAAGGAATGTTTCCCGGAGTAAGGGGCATCCGGAATCTAAACCCTACACTCCCTGAACTCCCTAAACTCCCAATAAGTCCCTAAGGTCCCTAAGGTCCCTAAGGTCCCTAAAGTCCCTAAAGTCCCTAAAGTCCCTAAAGTCCCTAAAGTCCCTAAAGTCCCTAAAGTCCCTAAAGTCTCTAACCTACAGTCCCTAAAGTCCCTAAACCCCAAAACCCCAAACCCCAAACCCCAAACCCCAAACCCCAAACCCCAAACCCTGAACCGAATGAAGGAATATCATTGAGTCTGCTAGTTCCCGCATCACCTGACTCCCCATTTTCTTTCGGGCGCCGACTGGGTGGCTGATCTGAAGAACTGCGCGTGCTTTCCTTTTTAATCATGGGTTTAGGGTTTAGGGTTTAGGGTTTAGGGTTTAGGGTTTAGGGTTTAGGGTTTAGGGTTTAGGGTTGACAGCTCTCGAGGTGCCAATGAAGGGTCACGGTCAGCACTTTGAGACCAACCTCCCACTTTGCGGCATCTTGTCGCCTGCTGGCAATTGGGGTCCCGCCAACCTCCCCCCCTAAAGACGTAGGGTCGAGTTAGGGTTTCGGGTTTCGGGTTTCGGGTTTAGGGTTTAGGGTTCAGGGTTTAGGGTTTCGGGTTTAGGGTTTAGGGTTTAGGGTTTAGGGGAATCTTTCGAGGTACCCTTTAATGGGGGGAGGTTCGGGGACCCCCTAATGATGGGTGGACTTGGGCGTGTAAAGCCAGGAAGGCATCGGCTACGCCAGGGAGTTCCAGCCGCAGATGCTGGAACTTCTTCCCTAAACCCTAAACCCTAAACCCTAAACCCTAAACCCTAAACCCTAAACCCTAAACCCTAAACCCTAAACCCTAAACCCTAAACCCGAAACCCTAAACCCTAAACCCTAAACCCTAAACCCTGCGAGAGGTCCTTCCTGTCAGGGGTGCTCAGAGGGCGCCCAAGGGGAGTTTCCCAAGCGCGCCGAAGCTCAGAAGTGAGACACTGGAAGATGTGACCCGAGACCCCAAGACCCCCTTGGCAGCCTGCATCGATTTAGGGCATGTGGGGGGGTTTACGAACATAGGGGAACCCTAACATAGAACCCCCAAATAGTAGGATTCCCTTGCAAAAGGACCCCAAGAAGGCACCCTCATTTCGGAACCCCCCATAGAGTGGTACAGACGAGTTTAGGCTTGTGGAGCCAGAGCTGGGGGAGGTAGGGATTCTAAGGTGGTTGCAGACGGATGATAAGCGGATTACACACATATCATACTTGGTAGCCCAGTAACCATATTGACGTAAGGGCACCCTTTTTGGGTTTGGTTACTTTATAGGGAACCTTGAACACAAAAAAAGGGACGACAAGGGTACCACTGGGCTACCAAGCATACCGATGATAAGGGTTTGTTTTCAAGGGCTTCGGAGTCTCCTCCGCGCAGGAGCTCGTAGCTCCTCCTTTCCGCTTACACAACGAGTCCCACCACTTCCCCAGGTGTCGGACTGGGAGAGTCGCACCTGGTCACAAGCAGGCATCTATGAGGGGTCTAGCCTTCGGGAGTTTACGGGTGTAGGGTGTTTGGGGATCTGGCGGAGCTTTCTCAAAACCCCAAACCCTAAACCCCGAACCCTAAACCCGAAACCCTCAATCCAAACTTTTGCAGGCTTGGGGTCGACAAGAATGCAGACCAGTCTCGGCCGCCAGAAGCCGTTGATCAACAACGGATCGCAGTCGCCTGGCTGCCTCGGACCGGGTTCCAGACACAGGGTATGAGGGTATGAGGGTATGAGGGTTCAGGGTTCAGGGTTCAGGGTTCAGGGTTCAGGGTTTAGGGTTTAGGGTGTAGGGTTTACGGTTTAGGGTTGAGGGTTTAGGGTTTAGGGTTTAGGGTTTAGGGTTTAGGGTTTAGGGTTTAGGGTTTAGGGTTTAGGGTTCAGCATCTCTGACCCAAGCATTCACTAAGACTAAGGGTGTTTGGCATCACCCCACCCACCCAGATCCCTTTCATTTGGCAACCCTATCTACCATTTCAATTCTTATTGCCTAAGACCCCTGAACCTTGAATCCGAAATCCTAAACGCCCAAGATAGCTTTCAAAAACCCAAAGCACCTCAAAAAGGGTGGAACTCAGGATTTGCTTGCTCCCGCAGTGAAAAATGCTGTTCTTTAATACTGAAATCGACGGTATCGGGGCCCCTCCATTTTACCCCAAAGCATTGCCACAGCCCCAAAAAGCTTTAAAAAGCCCCAAAAGGCTTCAAAAAACCACCAAAAAAGGTAGAACCCAGGATTTGCCTGTCCTGCAATGACAACTCCTGTTTTTTAGTACTGAAATCGACAGTTTCGGGGCCCCTCCATTTTACCCCAAAGCACCACCACAGCCCCAAATAGCTTTCAACAGCCCCAAAACGCCTCAAAAACCACCCAAAAGGGGGGGGGGGGGGGGGGGGACCCAGGATTTGCCTGCTCCCGCAATGAAAATGCTGTTTTTTAGTACTGAAATCGACGGTTTCGGAGCCCCTCCATTTTACCCCAAAGAGCCACCACGGAAATTGTTTGGGAAAAGCCTAGAAAGGCTCAGAAATGGTCTAGGAGAAACCCACAACACCTCATGGTCTAGGAGAAACCCACAACACCTCAGAAATGGTCTGGGACAGGCTCGGACATGGCCCGAAACAATACATTTTTGAATTGGGGCTTTCGAAGCCGCCTGGGAAGCCCCGTAAAAGCTCCTGGGAGGTTTCTGGGGGGAGGGAGTAGGATTTAGGATTTAGGATTTCGGATTTAGGATTTAGGATTTAGGATTCAGGATTCAGGATTCAGGATTTAGGATTTAGGATTTAGGATTTAGGATTTAGGATTTAGGATTTAGGATTCAGGATTTTTTCGATTTAGGATTTTGGAACCACGAAACCACAAAATCACAAGACGACCCCATTAAGGTTTAATTATATATAGGTAGAGAGTGTTTAGGATTTAGGACTTCGGGTTAGGGGCTTCGGCGCACCCTTAAACCTGCGGGCCCCAGGCTCAGGGCCTGGCATTCCTTTTGTCAGCGAGGGGGGGAAAGGGGGGGAGGCACTTTGGGCGTGCGCAACACCAAAGAAGGGTTTAGGGTTTAGGGTTTAGGGTTTGGGGTTTGGGGTTTAGGGTTTAGGGTTTAGGGTTAACCCCCCAAAAAAAAACCGAAAAGAAACCTCAGCCCTTCTAAGGGGTTCAGTTCGGGGATTTGTTTAGGGGTTCAGGGGGTGGGTTATGGGTCAAGCTCAGGGTCCCTAAACCCCTCTAAGCTCTAAGAGCTAAAACTTGAGAGCTAAACCCTAAACCCTAAACCCTAAACCCTAAACCCTAAACCCTAAACCCTAAACCCTGAGCCCTAAGCCCTAAGCCCTAAATCCCAAACCGAAGTGAGAACTGAGGCCCCTGCGGCGACAAGGGAGGCACCGCCGTGCGCTGGTACTCCCCCAAGCGCTGGACAAGCCTTCCGCAGCCACTTCCATTCTAGGGTTTAGGGTTTATAGGGGTGATTTTAGGGTTTTGGTGTTTTTGGTTTAGGGTTTAGGGGTAAGGGTGTGGGGTTTAAGATAAAAGGGTGCAGGGTTCAAGCCTCAACCCCGTCAACCCCAAAGCGCAACTCTGGGGACTACAGGGTCTGGGCTTCGAGGCGAAGGCAATGTTGCTGCGCTGGTGCTTGTCTCCCTAAACCCTAAACCCTAAACCCTAAACCCTAAACCCTAAACCCTAAACCCTAAACCCTAAACCCTAAACCCTAGTCTGTACTTCGGGATCTGGTCTGCACCGAGGGCGGCATAAAGGCTTGAGAATGGATGTGGGAGCTTTCGGATAAACCCTAAACCCTAACCCTAAACCCTAAAGCCTAAGCCCCTAAACCGCTAGACCCGAAAGAGGTCAAGGAGTCTACTGTGCATGAGGCTTAGGGGTTTCGGGATTGGGATTTGTGGGTGCCAGATGGTTCAGGGATACTCAGGGTATATGATTTGATGCCTGGAGGACTCTCCGAAACTCCCCCAAACCAAACCCCCTTGACCCCGGGACCCTAAACCCTAAACCCTAAGCCCTAAACCCTGAACCCTAAACCCTGAACCCTAAACCCTGAACCCTTGCAAGAGCCAGCGTTCGAGGGTCTAGGAATACGCATGGACCTCACAGGGCATTTTGCTGGTGGGGAGTTCTGTGAAGCACGATGACGTTTGCGGGCTTTCTTGCGATTGCAACCGCAGCATCCCCGGGTTTAGGGTTTAGGGTCTAGGGTTTAGGGTTTAGGGTTTAGGGTCTAGGGTATAGGGTCTAGGGTCTAGGGTCTAGGGTTTAGGGTTTCGGAAGGGTTTGGGGTTTAGGGTTTAGGGATTCGGTAGGGTTTGGGGCTTCAAAAACAAGCAAAGCACTTGGCTCGCCTCTGCACAACCTCCGGATGCTTGCTGGCAAGGTTGTGGTACTCGCCTCTCCGGGTTGGCCCCCCCTGCCCCTGCCCCCTTTGAAGTCTAAACCCTAAACCTAAACCCTAAACCCTAAGCCCTAAGCCCTAACCCTAAACCCTAAACCCTACACCCTACACCCTAAACCCCTAAATCCCTAAACCCCTAAACTTCATCCCCTATACCCTCAAGCCGACCCCCCCGCCCCCCCCAAAGCCCCAAACTTCAAGGCCCGGAGCACTCTGGAGCAAGATCCGAGATGCATGGGTCAGCCGTGACGTTGAAAAGGCAGAAGCTCCACAGGCACTCCGTAAGGTCTACTGAGCCTCAGTGGTGGGTCTCGAGGCTTTAGGGTTTAGGTTTTAGGGTTTAGAGTTGAGGGTTTAGGGTTTAGGGTTTAGAGTTGAGGGTTAGGGCTTCGGGTTTTGGGGTATAGGTGCCCAACTCTCACCTGCAGATGCCATCTTACTTCTGAGGTGGGGGGAGGGGGGGGGGTGGGAAGGGAGGGAGGGTGTCAAGGGGTGGACCCTAAACCCTAAACCCTAAACCCTAAACCCTAAACCCTAAACCCGAAACCCTAAACCCTAAACCCTAAGAAAAAAATAGGGCTGCCTTCGTCATCTGACACCTGATTCAGGATTCAGGGTTCAGGGGTGAGGTCAGGGGTTTAGGGGTTCGGGCCCAGGGCTGCAAGCTGGTAGCCCGACACCGCAGAAAACCCTAAACCCTAAACCCTAAACCCTAAACCCTAAACCCTAAACCCTAAACCCTAAACCCTAAACCCTAAACCCTAAACCCTAAACCCTAAACCCTAAACCCTAAACCCTAAACCCTAAACCCTAAACCCTAAACCCTAAACCCTAAACCCTAAACCCTAAACCCTAAACCCTAAACCCTAAACCCAAACCCTATAAACTCTCGAAGGCTGCACCGCTTGGGGCCTGGGGGTGAGGATTCCATGCAGAGCTTCTGTTGAGGGCCTCGCAAAAGACACAGTCCCAGAGCCCGCTGCAACCATACCCTAAACCCTAAACCCTAAACCCCTAAACCCCTAAACCCCTAAACCCCTAAACCCCTAAACCCCTAAACCGTAGAACCATCAACCCTAGGCCCCGGGCGGGGCTGCTCTTCGAGCTTGCAGCCAATCTGGTACTTCACCGCCGCAGCCTCAGAAAGAGCCCCAAAGCTCGCGTGGCTCAACACCGGGGAGGCCTGGACCCCTAAACCCTAAAAGCTAAACCCTAAACCCTGAACCCTGAACCCTAAACCCTGAACCCTAAACCCTAAACCCTAATCCCTCGACCCAAAACCGCAACACAACCTCAAGCCCGGCGGGTTCGGGTTTGGGGAATTGTGGTTCAAGGTCTTGGGGGTGCCCGGTCCGGCGTGCCATGGGGAGGTCTCGACTGAACCATACCACATCCCATGGCGATTGGGTTTAGGGTCTAGGCTTCAGGGTTTAGGGTTTAATGTTCAGGGTTTTGGGGTTTTAGGGTGTTGCAAATTCCCATGCAACCCTGGGTACCGCGGCCAGTAGATGTGCCATGTATGTTGAGTACAACACATTATAGGAGAAACTGAGTACAACCCATCTCAAGAGGGATACTAAAATGTACAGTAATGCACGTGGTCCCAAGAGTATAGTCTTAGGATCTGGAAGTGCTGAGGGGAACAAGTCTTTGTTGGAAGACGTATGCTCCGCTTAACCTCTCTGACCTACAAACGCACCCCGTTAACGGTAGCTGCGCGCAACAGATGAACCACCCATAAGTGAGGGGAAAAGCAAGATTAACATACCCAACGTGGGTCTCGAACTACTTCCTAGCAGACCCCTCGAAGATGGAGGCTTCGTATAGGATTTCTACCATCCCCACTCTCCCCCTTTGATATCAAGAGTAACTTCGAAGGCCAGTTCCTTCGCGGGAGGCTGAGCGTAAACCAGAAAGCACTTCGACCGAGATGCGTCCTGTCCAGGCGGTGGAACCCACCCAAACTCGACCTGCGAAGGGGCTCACGCGGACTTAGGGCGTGGCGGGGCTTGCTGGCTTCATTGATACCTGGCAGCCTTATGCACATCGCCTCAAACTCCTGGACGCAGACCCGCAGCCGAAGCCCTATTCGGGGGCTTAGGGTTTGGGGTTGAGGGTTTGAGGTTTAGGGTTTGGGGTTTAGGGTTTCGGGTTTAAGGTTTATAGGGTTTGGGTTTGATAGAAACCATCGTGTAGAATCGATCGCGCGATGTGCCTTGGGGTTCTGCACCCCGAAACGGAGAATCTTCCAGTCACCCACGATGAGGGCGTTGCCGTGAACCTGTTTGGGTTGAAAGGGTTTAGGGCCTTATAATCCGTAAACCCTAAACCCGAAACCTTAGATGCTAAAGCATTCAGGGGTTAGGAGGTTCAAAGAAAACCCAGAACATGTTCCTGGTTGGGTCTAATGCTTCGGGTAGCTGAGTTGAAGGAGACGCCACTGCCACCCCGATTCTAGCCGTCACCCAAACTTACGTCCGAGAAGGAGATTGGCACCCCTAAGAGCTACAGTCAGGCCCAAAGAAGCCCCAGCTGCATCGAGGGCCTGCGCATACCGAGGGTCGTCCTGGGGGTGCGCTTCGAGAAGCACCTGACCGGCCAACCTTAACCCCAACCCCTAACCCCTAACCCCTAAACCCCTAAACCCTAAACCCTAAACCCTAAACCCTAAACCCTAAACCCTAAACCCTGAACCCTAAACCCTCAACCCTCAACCCCTAGACCCTAGACCCTAGACTCCCCCGGCGTCTTCTGCGTCTTAGGGTTACATCGAAACCAAAACCCTACACTCCCAACGTAAAGGCTCCTTCCTAGAACTCCAAGTAAACACAACACCCCGGAGAACCCGAGACCTTGGGCCTTGTGTCGCTTAAACTAAACGGGTCTGAAAACCTACGCCCTAAATCCTACAACCCTGCAAAAGACCCAAAAGACGCCTAACCCCTCCCCTCGATCCCCCCAAAAAAACCAAATAAAAACATACTGCAGTGTACACCCAGAGCTAAAAATGGCGTTTAGGGTTTAGGCTTTGCGCGGTGTGGATTTCCGAGGTGTCCAGGGGCTCTACAAGGGGCCTGAATGCAGAATGACAGCCTTACCGCAAGGGGTTCAGGGACAGCCAGCATCCCGGAAGCCTTCCCATAGACATGTTTATTCCTTATTGGGGTTTAAGTATTCAATAAAAGGCAAAAATGAAAATCAACAATGACCCAGAATCCCTAAACCCTAAACCCTAAACCCTAAACCCTAAACCCTAAACCCTAAACCCTAAACCCTAAATCCTCAACCTAGAAATTAGTCGGCCCGCTCCGGCCTCCTTGCGGACCTCCACCCCCTTGCTGAAGGTGTCCCAGACCTTAGCAGCTTGGAGCATAGGGTTTAGGGTTTAGGGTTTAGGGTTTCGGGTTTAGGGTTTAGGGTTTAGGGTTTAGGGTTTAGGGTTTAGGGTTTAGGGTTTAGGGTTTAGGGTTTAGGGTTTAGGGTTTAGGGTTTAGGGTCAGAAAACCTTCTCCCCTTCTCCCCCCGTGCCCGCGACGCAAGACTTGGGCCCTAGGGCGTCCTGTGACTATGTGAGCGGGTGCTTGCTTTAAGGATGCTTGTTGGGTAACCAGCCCTCATCGTAGGCGTGACCTTCTTCGCAGGATGTGTTCTAAAACCCTAAGCCCTAGACCTTGAACCCTAAACCCTAAATCCATGGTCACGGCCGGGACTCTCCTCAGCCCCGAATCGTTCGCCCACTGTCGTGGGGGACGCTGTGATGTGACGAGACTTTCCATGACCCTGAACTAGACCTGGACCATGAAATGCCTAAACCCCCTGAAGCCCTGAAACCCCGAAACTACCTGAAACCCCCCCCCGAAACTCTGAAACCCACGAAGCCTTGAAACCAACTGAAACCCCCGAAGCCCTGAACCCCCCTAACCCTAAACCCTAAACCCTAAACCCTAAACCCTAAAACCCCTTCACTCTTTGGCCAAGAGGCGTCCATGCCATCCCCGAGCTCCAGGCGTGGCTCTCCAGTCGGCCACTTCCTGCACATGGCCAGGGTGGGCAGCGGGGTTTAGGGTTTAGGGTTTAGGTTTAGGGTTTGGGGTTTAGGGTTTACGGTGTGGGGTTTGGGGTTTAGGGTTTAGGGTTTAGGGTTTGGGGTTTAGGGTTTAGGGTTTAGGGTTTGGGGTTTAGGGTTTGGGGTTTGGGGTTTGGCGTTTAGGGTTTAGGGCTTGTGGGGATGCGTAAGGTTGATGAGGTTAGGGTTTGGGGTTTGATGATGAGGTTTAGTTTCGGGTTTATGGGGGGTGTAAGGTTTAGGATTGATAAGGCTTTAAGGCTTAGGGTTTGGGGTTTAAGCATAAGATTTAGGGTTCAGGGTTTATGGGATGTATACGGTTTAGGGTTTAGACGGTTTAAGGTTTAGGGTTTAGTTATAAGGTGTGGGGTTTGGGATTTAGGTATATAGGGTTTGAGACAAAACCCCAAACCCTAAACCCTAAATCCTAAACCCTAAGCCCTATATAAACACCGGGTCCTCTCCAGCCAGGTGGAGTCGCCGGACGCCATCCTCAGGGTGCTTAGTAGGGTTTAGGGTTTAGGGTTTGGGATTTAGGGTTTATAAGTCCAGGGTTTAGGGTCTAGGGTTTAGGTTTTAGGGTTTAGCGCCAGGGCTTTTGGGGGCTTGTAGGGGTTTGGGGTTTAGGGCTTTTAGGGTCTTCCCGGGGCTTCGGACGGGGGTTTAGAGCTTTGGGGCTTGGGATGTAGGACTTGGGTGCTGCTTCATCTCCTACAGCCATCATGAGCCAGCTGCACTCGTGCTGCTAGAAACCGCTTCTGCGCTGGCCCTGCAACGGGATTCGCTGCTTGCTGCTTTGCGCAAGCCCGAGACCCCAAAACCACAAAACCCTAAACCCTAAACCCTAGACCCTAAACCCCTAACCCCTAAACCCTAAACCCTCTCTACCATATATATTTACACCTTAATTGTATTTTCAGAATTTGGCCGCTTTATTTTCATAATTTGGCCGTTTTATTTTCAGAATTTGGCCGCTTTGTTTTCAGAATTTGGCCGCTTTATTTTCAGAATGAGCCAAAATCAGGCCAAAGGCTAATTGAATTTCAGAATTTGGCCGCTTTATTTTCAGAATTTGGCCGCTTTATTTTCAGAAATTGGCCGCTTTGTTTTCAGAAATTGGCCGCTTTATTTTCAGAATTTGGCCGCTTCAGAACTTGGCCGATTTATTTTCAGAATTTGGCCGCTTTATTTCAGAATTTGGCCGCTTTATTTTCAGAAATTGGCCGCTTTATTTTCAGAATTTGGCCGCTTTATTTTCAGAAATTGGCCGCTTTATTTTCAGAATTTGGCGGCTTTATTTTCAGAATTTGGCCGCTTTGTTTTCAGAAATTGGCCGCTTTGTTTTCAGAAATTGGCCGCTTTATTATTTTCAGAAATTGGCCGTCTTTGGCTTTCTCAATTCAATGTAGTGGGATGCTCTGGGTGGGTGGGTGTTTTCTCCAAGCCGTACATAAAGCTTTACCATAAAACTGCTCGACCCGGAGTGCTGAACCCAAACCCTAAACCCTAAACCCTAAACCCTAAACCCTAAACCCTAAACCCTAAACCCTAAACCCTAAACCCTAAACCCTAAACCCTAAACCCTAAACCCTAAACCCTAAACCCTAAACCCTAAACCCTAAACCCTAAACCCTAAACCTAACCCTAAACCCTAAACCCTAAACCCTAAACCCTAAACCCTAAACCCTAAACCCTAAACCCTAAACCCTAAACCCTAAACCCTAAACCCTAAACCCTAAACCCTAACCCAAGTCCCCAAACCCTCTGAACCTTCCGCGCTGGGGGCCGGGTCCTGACCAGCGTGGGCAGCCAGTCGGCGGCGTGCACCTTGTGGTTGCTGACGGTGCCGACGAGCCCCGGCGCGATTCCTTCCGGACTTCAGGGTTCAGGGTTTAGGGTTTAGGGTTTAGGGTTTAGGGTTTAGGGTTTAGGGTTTAGGGTTTAGGGTTTACGGTTTACGGTTTAGGGTTTGGGGGTTTTGGAGTGTTCAGGGTTTAGAGTTTTAAGTTTAAAGTTCCAGGGTTGAGGGCTTCGGGGCTTTCAGGTTTCAGTGTCCAAGGGATCCGGGTTTAGGGCCTCGGGGTGCAGCGTTTGCAGTTCAGAACTCAAGAGCAACGAAAGCACTCCCCACCCTACCAACAAGAAATCTGGATCCTGGACCCTCAACGCCGACCCTAACCCCTAGACCAGGGCCGACTCAAAAACCCCAAGAAACACAACAAACCCTACGAGCCCTACAAACCCTAGAAGCTCCAGAAACCTATAAACCCTTCCTACACCCTATAAACTTCTAGAAACCATCCATCAGGATGGCCCTTAAAAGCTTCTGAAAAATATTCCTGAACACGATCCTCTCAAACCCAGGAGGGGAAAATACAAAATTCTCATGGGTTTTCCTAGTCCAAGCCTTGGGATGCTGCCCCGACGCTGCCAGTCCTTTAATAGGGACTTTAGTACCCCCTACTATCATTCCGAGTAAGGACTGTTAGAAAAAGGGTGAACATCCCAAGTGCAAACCCTAAACCCTAAACCCTAAACCCTAAACCCCAAACCCTAAACCCCCACCCTTGCAGGGCTTCGAGCTCATCCTGGCCCTCGGATGGCGGCCGCCACTCGCGTGCCACCCTCCCACCTTCCATCTGAGGGTTCTACCTTGGACCCTTAAGGTTGTACCCTTGGGTCTTGGGGCCCCCTTGTAAGGATCCATAAGGGAATATAAGGGCCATAATGGGAGTATATTAAGGGGAACCTTCAGGGGTACAACCTTAAGGGTACGGTTCTTCATCCCTTGATTCTAAGGCTGGGGAGTTCATCCTCTTCCTTGGGGTGCTTTGGGGGGTTGTAAGGTTTTGAGGGCTGTTTAGGGTTTAGGGTTTAGGGTTTAGGGTTTAGGGTTTAGGGTTTAGGGTTTAGGGTTTAGGGTTTAGGGTTTAGGGTTTAGGGTTTAGGGTTTAGGGTTTAGGGTTTAGGGTTTAGGGCTCAAGGACTTTAAGGTGTCCAGGGCGTTGTGTCCATGCCGCCAGGCCACAGCGTGTTCTTGCCACCCCGCATCGGGTAATTGCTGGACCAGGAGCCTGGGCAACAAAACCCTAAACCCTAAACCCTAAACCCTAAACCCTAAACCCTAAACCCTAAACCCTAAACCACCCTAAACCCGAAACCCTCAGCCCTAAACCCTAAACCCTAAACCCTAGTTACATGGTCCTGCAGCATGGGCCCAAACCCCCTATATACCCTAAACAAAGTAAGGGCCCATACATCAGAACCCTTGGAAGGGTATGGGACCATATTCAGGGCCCGCGAAGCTACCCTCAGATAGGCCCTCAGGCCCTCAACCCTAAACCCTAAACCCTAAACCCTAAACCCTAAACCCTAAACCCTAAACCCTATAAAACCCGAAGCCATAAACCTCAAAGGACGCTTAAGGGCTCAGTTCTTCTGGGGATCAGTAGAACTGAGCCGATAGGTCCCAACCCCTGGAGCTTTGGTGCTTTGGGTTTGTTTAGGTTTATACGGTTTAAGGGCGAAACCCTAAACCCTAAACCCTAAACCCTAAACCCTAAACCCTAAACCCTAAACCCTAAACCCTATAAAAACCCGCGCAGTGGCCTTCGTCGCCGTTGGTCGGACCACCGTTGTCAGAGGCAAAGATGATCAGAGTCTCCTGGATTTAGGGGATAGGATTAGGGGGACCCTTGGGGATAGAGACCCTCTGAATAAGGTCCCTTGTTAAGAGAGCCAGAAGAGGGTTAAGAAGGGGTTCCCTTTTAAGGGGCCCCCTTATCCCACCTAGGAGATTGAAGTTGTCGGAGGACCCTCTCGCTTAAGCAAGCAGGTCTTAAACACTTGCAGGGCTTAATTTGGGTATTTGGGAAAAAGCAACCAGCAAACCCAAAACCCCCTAAAGGCCCCAACAACATCGAAGTCCCCAAGCCCTGCACCTTTCCTAGAAAGCCTAAGTAGTTGCTGATAAGGGCGACGTACCCAAGATGTTGGGTTTCTGGGTTGTTTCAGGTAGGCTGAGTAGTTCTCTAAACAAGGATTCTGTGTGATCTCCTCGAATACGGCAGGGTGCCCTGACCCTATAGTTCAGAGAACCACCGATCCTTACAGGCCACGCCTGTCACTTTGGGATTGGGCGCTTAGGGTTTAGGGTTGAGGGTATCGGGTATGCTTTAGGGTTTAGGGAGCCTTGCTGCATGTGGTGGCCTTCTCTTTGTCCGCCCCCCCCCCCCCCCCTTTCCAACCCACCTCTGAGCAGCAGGTTTACTTGAGGGATTATTCGGGGTTGGGATTTGCACCCTAAACCCCTCTTGGCGCCTCTCATGGTTCAGGCTTTGGGCTTAGAACCCTGAAACCTTAGACCCTAAACCCTAACCCTAAACCCTAAACCCTACACCCTAAACCCTAAACCCTATTTCCTAGACCCTAAACCCTAAACCCTAAACCCATTTTCTTGCTGGCATCTCAGCTCCTCGTAGAGCCCCTGCTCTTTCAGTGTGTGGATCACTTGGCCGACGGCGTCGTCTAAGGCCGAGGCGAGCGCGCAGACCTTGGGATGGGAGCTTTGAATGGGGTTTAGGGTTTAGGATTAAGGGTTTTTGGGTTTAGGGTTTAGGGTTTAGGGTTTGAGGTTTAGGGTTTAGGGTTTAGGGTTTAGGGTTTGAGGCGTTTAGGGTTTGAGGGTTTTGGGGTTTTAGGGTTTTCGGGTGTGAGGGTTTTGGGGTTTTAGGGCTTCAGGGTTTGAGGGTTCAGGGTGGGACTTCGGCCTGTGGGTGGCAAAGCCTTAAGAACCCTAAAGCCCTAAAACCCTAAAACCCTAAAACCCTAAAACCCTAAAACCCTAAAACCCTAAAACCCGAAAACCCTAAAACCCTAAAACCCTAAAACCCTAAACCCTAAGACCCTAAAACCCTAAACCCTAAACCCTAAACCCTAAACCCTGGGGGGGCAGCTGAAGGCAGGAGGCAGACTGGCGAACCGAGTTGTTGCCTGTCTTGCCCTCGAAGCGCCTGCGTGGGATCACAGGAAGCAGTAAGGGTTTGGGGTTTAGGGTTGAGGGTTGAGGGTTTAGGGTTTAGGGTTTAGGGGTTAGGGTTGAGGGTTTAGGGTTTAGGGTTTAGGGTTTAGGGTCTATGCGCGTTCGGGGTTTGAGTCTTACGGGCTTTAGGGCTAGGGCTTTCGGAGTCTAAATTCCCTGAACTTCTAAACTGCCTTGCAGTTTAAGGGAGATCGAACCAAACCCCAAGCCCAAACCCTAAACCCCGAACCCTCATCCACAAACCCTCAACCCCAAACCCTCAAACTCCAAACTCCAAACCCCAAACCCTAAACCCTAAACCCTAAACCCTAAACCCGAAACCCTAAACCCTAAACCCTAAACCCCTAGCCCTAAACCCCTAGCCCTAAACCCCCCCACGGAAACGCTGTTCCAGGACTTGCCTCATGTACTCCTTTGGAGCCTCGAGAGGCCAGTGCACGTTCTGAAAGGCGAGGTAGATGAAGAAGGGCCTGAGGGCTTAGGGTTTAGGGCTTAGGGTTTAGGGTTTAGGGTTTAGGGTTTAGGGTTTAGGGTTTAGGGTTTAGGGCTTAGGCGTTTAGGCGCTTAGGGGTTTAAGCTTTTTGGGGCTAGGGCTCGGGTTTGAGGGCTTCTACCCGAAGCCTAAAGCCCAAAATCGCTTCAATAGTGCTTCAATCCTCCCTTAAATGGGTTTAGGGTTTAGGGTTTAGGGTTTAGGGTTTAGGGTTTAGGGTTGAGGGTTTAGGGTTCGCAGGGCAGGCGAGGCACTTTCCGGATCGCGGCGCGGTGATAAGTTCGACCACTTTCCTTGGAGCTCCTAAACCCTATACCCTAAACCCTTAGAACCCTTAGAACCCTTAGAACCCTTAGAACCCTTAGAACCCCTAAACCCTAAATCCTTAACCCGTATAAACCCTAAACCCTAAACCCTTAGAAACCCTAAACGCTACATCCTTGACCCTTATAAACCCTAAACCCTAAACCCTAAACCCCAAACCCCAGGTGTAGGCTTTACCTCGGGTCTGGGGCTCAGGAACCAAAATGCCCTACCTCCAAAGACCCCCCAACTCCCGATTGACAGCCTAAACCCGGAACCCCCGAACCCTCTCTTCAACCGTTCCCTCTTCAACCCTAAACCCTAAACCCTAAACCCTAAACCCTAAACCCTAAATCCTGAACCCTAAACCCTAAACCCTAAACCCTGAAACCTAAACCCCAAGCCCTAAACCCTAAACCCGAAACCCTCTTCCACCCCAAGGAACTCCCCAAAAAAAACCTGCCGCCAAGGCGCGAGACCCAGAGTCCTGTGGAGTGGGTGCCGTTGAATTCAACGGCGCTGCGCGTGCCGTCGTAGAGGTCGAAGCCGGCTGTGGTGGGCGTTTTGGGTTTGTAGGGCTTGTAGGGTTTAGGGTTTAGGGCTTGTAGGGTTTGGGGGTCCGGGTTTTGTGTCTTAGGGGCATTGAGCTTCCAGGGTTTTAGGGTTCAGGTTTCTAGGGTACATTAGAAAGGAGAGAAAGAGCGCACGAATTTGTAGCGAAATGAACGTAGTGAATGTAAGCACGAAATTGGTAAGCCATTGAGCGTATGAATTCTACGGGCCTATGAATATATAAGTTTACTGGCCCGGAAATATGACTAGAATAAAGATGAAGAGAAAGAGAGAGAGAGAGAGAGAGAGTAAAAAATATCACAGAATTAAATCGGTGACGTCGAAACCCAAGGGATCATCTATACTCCCCTGGGCTTACGGTGGTGCCTAAACCCTAAACCCTAAACCCTAAACCCCTAACCCTAAACCCTAAACCCTAAACCCTAAACCCTGGGCTTACGGTGGTGCTCCTGAGACTTACGAGGGTGGCGAAGCTGGAAGACCGACCCCCTCGCGCCGCTCCCCCTTGGTCGTTGACTGCGAAATACTGTCATATATACATATATATAAATATAGACATACATATACATATGTACGTATTTATGTACGTATTTATGTATGTATTTAAGTATGTATTTATGTATGTATTGATGTATGTATTTATGTGTATATATATAGAGAGAGAGAGAGAAAGGGAGAGAGGTCATCTTACATGTTTACAGTAGGGCCTCGGGTTGCTCATTCGATCTCAACAACAGACGGATTTCCTGATCTCTGAATCGGCGGTGCCTCATGCAAAGAACTGACCAGCGAGACTTTTTCGCTCAAAGTGTTTCAGGGAACAAGGGCTTAGGGTTCTGCGGTTGAGGATTTTAGGGTGAATTAGGGTTTTTAGGGTTTGGGGTTGGGGGATTTGGGGTCTAGGAGTTCAGGATTCGGTTCAGGCCTTGAGGTTTAGGGCGGAGGGCAGTTTCGTGGTGCTATGGCCCACCTCCTCTCATGTGGGTGTAGTAGTCCTCGGCACCATGCAGGTAGCCTGAGATGCCCTAAACCCTAAAGCCCTACAAAACACAAACCCAAGAAGACGATCGTGGAAGCGCCGCTCGAGCGCAATGTGAGCCCTAAACCCTACGCCCTAAACCACCAGCCAAACAATTGAACCTGAAGGAGGCGTACTTGCCTTTCCGAGAGATACTCTGAACCGCCTAGCTTCCCTCAAACCCCAGGGGTGTTAGGGTTTAGGGTTTCGGGTTTCGGGTTAGGGTTTAGGGTTTAGGGTTTAGGGTTTAGGGTTTAGGGTTTAGGGTTTAGGGTTTAGGGTTTAGGGTTTAGGGTTTAGGGTTTAGGGTTGAGGGGGTGAAGCCTTCGCAGTTCGGTTCCTGGGCATGAACTTGCAGCGTAGGCAGCCAAAGTAGGTGTCGAATCCTCTCCGGGCAAGACGACTCCGGGGTTCAGGAGCTTGGGGTTTCGGGGTTTAGGGTTTAGGGTTTAGGGGTTTGGGGTTTCGGGATTTAAGGGTTGGGGGTTGTAGGGTTAGGACTGTAGGGTTTAAGGTTGTAGGGTTGTAGGGTTGTAGGGTTGTAGGGTTGTAGGGTTGTAGGGTTGTAGGGTTGTAGGGTTGCAGGGTTGTAGGGTTGTAGAGTTGTAGGGTTGTAGGGTTCTAGGGTTCTAGGGTTGTAGGGTTGTAGGGTTGTAGGGTTGCAGGGTTTCGGGGGTATTCGGTTGCCCCTTGGGATCTAAGCCTGTTGCGACTTACGGCTTGTTCTTGGTCTGCAACAGGGTTGTAGGATTTGGGTCAGCTCAGGGAGAGGCTCAGCCAGCGTAACCACGTCATGATCGCACACTTTTGCTGTTGAAGTTTCAATAAGCCCGGCAACCTAAAAATTAAGTAAGAGGGCACCACCAGGGCCCCTAGCCAAAGAAAGTCGCCAAAACAAGCTCCCCCCCCTTGAATCCTAAACCCTAAGCCCTAAACCCTAAACCCCTCCTCAATGCTTTGAGTGCCCTGGCCGTGTCCTCGGTGGGTCGGCAGCGCCGCCAACTGGAACAGCCCCAAGTGCCATTTTCCAACCATGTGGGTGTCATACCTCGCAGTTTACGGTTTAGGGTTTAGGGTTTAGGGTTTTAGGGTTTGGGGTTTGGGGTTTGGGGTTTGGGGTTTAGGGTTTAGGGTTTAGGGTTTAGGGTTTAGGGTTTAGGGTTTAGGGTTTAGGGTTTAGGGTTTAGGGTTTAGGTGAAGGCACGCCCAAACCCCTCAAACCAAAGGCGCTTCTACGGCAACCCAGCCAAAAGCAGACGAACTGCCGCGTCTTCACGCTGCACTTGATTCGTGGGTCGTACACCGAATGTGTTCTGAACGGGGCTCCCTACATGAGCAAATCCTCGGATGCAAAAGAAATCCTGGGACCGGTAAGTCCTGGTGCCCCCTAAACCCTAAACCCTAAACCCTAAACCCTAAACCCGAAACCCGAAACCCGACGCCCTGAGCCAGACATCTCAGGCCGAAGTGCCCCAGCTTGGTCATGAACTTGGGGAGGAGGGAGTAGGAGAGGTTTAGATGGAGGCTGTCCCCTAAGAAGGGCGAGAAGACGCCTGGCAGAATCGGGGGGCTTCCTCGAGCTCCAGGAGTACTGGGTTACGGTTAGGGTTTAGGGTTTAGGGTTCAGGGTTTAGGGTTTAGGGTTTTGCTGTGACGTGGCACAGAACCTTTGAAAAGGTAGGGGTGCAGAGTAGCTTCCAAAGCTTCGTGAAGTGAGAAGAGCAGCTATGGCCCGATTGTGGAGGGCCATGTTGCCCTTCTATCCCACCCACGTCGCCGACAAAACCCCCTCTAGAGGCCTACACTCAGGTCAATTGCCTGCTTCCAAAAACTTCTTCCGTCCAGTACGGGAAAAAATGGGGTCTTCTCAGGGAAGTGTGGACCCTCGAAAAGTAGCCGAAGAGTGGCTGCAATAGCGACCCTCTACATAGCCAGCTTTAAATCTCCTGTTAAAGTGCAAGTTCATACTTCGAATCAACTGGCTCGTGCCGTGGCCCGAAAACGAAGCCACTTTTACTTGCTCAACCTCTTGACCAAGTCAAACAGCTGATGGCCCTTAAACCCTAAATCCTAAACCCTAAAGTTTTTGGACCCTCCTGCCCCTGACAAAACCCGAGGCGGCACCTGTATGTGACACATGTCTGCCAGTCAGGATGGTCGCCCTGGTCGGGCTGCAGACGGGCTGAGCGTGGTAGTTGTTCCTGGGGCTGGGGGAGCTTGCTTCGAGACTCTACCCCTAAACCCTGAAACCCTAAACCCTAAACCCTAAACCATACACCCTAAACCCTAAACTCTAAACCCTAAACCCTAAACCCTAAACCCTAAACCCTGAACCCTGAACCCTGAACCCTAAACCCTAAACCCTGAACCCTGAACCCTAACGACGCGTTTGGCGCGAGGTCTGCCGAAGAAGTCAAAACGGCTCTTCCCAGAACCGTCGGCCAGGGCTTGGGGCTTAGGGCGTACAGGTTGGGATGTTCCCCCTTATACGAACAGTCCTTACTAGTGACCCGCCTATGATCCTTTATCCGGACTGTTAGTATAATCGAAGCCTGAAGACCTCAACCCTAAGTCCTATAAGTCCTAAGTCCGAAGTCCGAGATCCTGCAAGTCCTAAGTCCTACGTCCTAGGTTCTAGGTCCTAAGTCCTAGGTCCGAAGTCCTAAATAAGGGATGTCCCCTCACCAAGAGATAGTGTGGCCCTCAGGAAAAAAGCCCACGGGGCCACAAGGATGGCCAAGGGGCAGCGTGATGCCGGTTCGCGCAATCTCCTTTCGCCAACGAGGCTTCAAGGTGTAGAGGGGTTGGGATGGGGTTGGGGGGGTTTGGGGGGGTATAGGGTTTAGGGTTTAGGGTTTAGGGTTTAGGGTTTAGGGTTTAGGGTTTAGGGTTTAGGGTCTCGGGTCTGGGGTTTAGGGTTTAGGGTTTAGGGTTTAGGACCTAGGTCTCTAGACAACGAGAATTAGACCCTAAACCAATCCCTGCGACCAGGTACTGGAGGGTACCCCCAAAACGGACCGTGGATTTGAGAAGCCGAATCCATAAACCTAAAAACCCAACACCCTTTAAAACCCTAGACCCCTAGACCCCTAAACCCCTAGACCCCTAGACCTCTACACCCCTAAACCTTAAACCTTAAACCCTAAACCCTAAACCCTCAACCCTAAACCCTAAACCCTAAACCCCATACCAAGGGGAACCAAATCGCAGGCGCGACGGAAGCCGAGCGTCATCGATGTTGGGAGTCGGGATCTGCGGGGAGCCATTGAACGACACGTCGTTGAAACCTCCGAAGCTATCCAGGTATATTCGACCCTACACAGTTTAGAATTTGGGGTTTAGGGTTTAGGGTTTCGGGTTTAGGGTTTCGGGTTTACACCCTATACACCCTATGCACCCGATACACCCCTATACACCCCTTTTCACCCCTATACACCTTACATACCCCATACACCACATGGGTAGCTCTCTAAATTAGGGTCCTTTTTTGGGATCCCTTTTCAAAGGCTGCCGCCTTTAACCTGGGTACCCAAAAGGGACCCTTCATTTAAGGAAACAGCCCATATGGGGGTTTCCGCAATTGGGTCCTTATTACCAGGGGATCCTACTATTTGGGGTCCATATTCGGGGTCCCTTATTTTCGTAAACCCTAAACCCTAAACCCTAAACCCTAAACCCTAAACCCTAAACCCTAAACCCCCGTTTGCACCCTACGTGGGGCTGAGTGCTCTTCTAGGCATCTGGGGCTCAGACCCAAGTCGTCCGCAAGGATGAAGAGGATGTTCCTGAAAGGCCAAGGACCGGAAGAAACCGTTCACTCCCTAAACCCCAAAGCCCTAAGCCCTAAACCCTAAACTCTAAACCTAAACTGATCGCTTCTTTTGGGGGGCACTTTGGGGAGTCCCGGGGTTTTGGGTTTTGGGTTGAAGGTTTATGTAGGGCTTGCTCCCCCCCCCATTCTTTTTGGGGATCCTCTAGTAGCGACCAAGCTGCGGCTTCTTCGCATCGGCGCCCACGGAGGCCAGTGCGATGAGCAGCGTCCAGCGAAATGGCATGGACATGCCCTAAACCCTAAACCCTAAACCCTAAACCCTAAACCCTAAACCCTAAGCCTAAGCCCTAAGCCCTAAGCCCTAAGCCCTAAGCCCTAAGCCCTAAGCCCTAAGCCCTAAGCCCTAAGCCCTAAGCCCCCAGCCCTAAGCCCTAAGCCCTAAGCCCTAAACCTAAACCCCTTTTTGGAGCTCTGTGGTGTTGGAGGGAGGACTCTGGGAGATGGGGGGGAGGACGCGTTCGTGTGAGTTGGGCTTGTGTCAAGCTGGCAGCTCACCTCATGATGCAGAGTGCTATGAGCCTGGCTGCTGCTGAGGAGTCGACGGAAGCGAATGCGAGGGTTTAGGGTTTAGGGTTTAGGGTCTAGGGTTTAGAGTTTTAGGGTCTGCAGGTCTAGGCGCTTAGCACGTCCCTGGTCTAAGAACCTATTTCTTGGACGGGAATGCTATGGTCCTTTGGTGTACTTCGAAATCTGACCATGATTAGAGCAGATCCCTTGGGTTCTATGACTATGTGAACAAAGGCCAAGCAGAATTCATAAGGGAATTGAGGCAGAGATGATGAAGGGGGATGATTCCGGAAGCTTTGGGTTCAGGATGATTAGGGTTTAGGGTTTAGGGTTTAGGGTTTAGGGTTTAGGGTTTAGGGTTTAGGGTTCAGGGTTCAGGGTTCAGGGTTTAGGGTTTAGGGTTTAGGGTTTAGGTTTAGGGTTTAGGGTTTAGGGTTTATAATTAGGGTTTAGGGTTCAGGGTTTAGGGTTTAGGGTTTAGGGTTTAGGGTTTAGGGTTTAGGGTTTTTAGGGCGTCGCCGCAGCTCTTTGGTTCAAGATGCTGGGGCTCTTCGAGGCCGGGAAAATAGTCGGCACATGGGGACTCGGGTATACGGTCAGAAGAAAGAAGGGGGGGGGGGGGCCTTGTGCCCAGATTGTGCTACGAATCAACTACCATGTTCCTGAAGTTCCCTGTTTAGGGTTTAGGGTTTAGGGTTTAGGGTTTAGGGTTTAGGGTTTAGGGTTTGGGGTTTCGGGTTTAGGGTTTAGGGTTTAGGACTTTAGGGTCTAGGGCAGTTTAGGGTTTAGGGTTATCGGCAGTTTAGGGTTTAGGGTTTCGGGTTTCGGGTGTAGGGCTTAGGGCGCCCATAAATAAAAGGTCATGTCAACGCCGGCCGGCGAGGCTGCTTCCCGGCTTCGGACTTGATCTGATTGAGTTGGGCAGGGGACCTGATGTACCTGGCTGCTCTTAGGGTCTTAGTTTAGGGTTTAGGGTTTGGGGTTTAGGGTTTAGGGCTTCGGGTTTGGGGTTTAGGGTTTAGGGTTTAGGGCTTAGGGCTTAGGGCTGAGTTCCCCAAACAGTGTAGACTTCCAGTTCTATATTGGGAGGATAGTATCCCAAACAGTGTAAAGTGTACTCATTCAGCTACTAAGAGGTTCAATGGGCAGGGAGGGGTGCTCGACAGAAACCTTAACCCTAAGGCTCCTAATGGCCCAAGGTAGGGGTTTATTTGTATGCTTGAAGCCCAAGGGTAAGACAAAAAATGATGATGATACGCCTTAAACCCTAAACCCTAAACCCTAAACCCTCAACCCTAAACCCCAAACCCTAAAGACCGGCTCAGAAGGGTTTAGGGTTTAGGGTCTTGTGCTGAGGGCTCAGGGTTTAGGGCTTAGAGGCCTTAATTCCGCCCTTCAAACTCCCCTTCAAGCCCCAAGCCCCCCCCCCCCCTCCTAACCCCCCCTTAAACCCCATAAGAAACACCCTTGAAACCATCTGAAAGCCCCGAAAGATTCCCCAACCCCCCTTAAACACTCCCCTAAGGACCCCCCTAAAAAGCCCTTAAAGAACTAAAGCCTAAACCCTAAACCCTAGACCCTAGACCCTAGACCCCTAAACCCTAAACCCTAAACCCCAAACCCCAAACCCTAAACCCCAAACCCTAAACCCTAAACCTCAGCTTTGGGCCCCCCGGCTCTGTGACGGAGCGCATTGGCCTCTTCTCAGGTGTCCCCTGCGTCGTCCCGGCCTTCATCGCCTCTTTGAAGGTTTATTGAAATTATTAAGGGTTCAGGTCCGGGGAAAGTTTCGAGGAAAGTTTCGAGGAGCTGCGTTTTTTTATTGTTTCTTAATAATTTCAAGTTCCAGGGGGCTTGAGGGTTTAGGGTTTAGGGTTTAGGGTTAGGGTTTAGGGTTTAGGGGCTACTTGGGGGCTTCAGGAGTATACAAGGGAACGAGGGTCCCCTAAACCCTGCACCCTAAACCCTAAACCTAGACACCAACCTAGGAACCCTCGGCCCAAAAGCCTGTACTCCAACCGCCGAAGGGTCTGAGGCCGGGGCAACAACCATTGCCTGCAAGGGTGCAAAAGGGGAAGATGTGTCCCAGCTCGATATTCCTCATGAAAACCCGGCCTTAAGACCTTGGCATTCAGACTTATGGGGTCTGTGCGGTTCAACTAGGCTTCTAGGGGTTCATTCGGGCTTCTTGGGGGCATTTGTTTATGTCATTAGGGTGTAGGAAAGATGTGCCGCAAGTGTATTCGCACACCTGGGCTTAATTTGGGAAAAATGAAGTGACAAAGCCTTGGATTGCGCCCGCGTCTTGTGAGTCTCCTTTACGAACGAAACCCCATAAGAAACCAATCTGCAACCTTGTTGAACCCAGGGTCCGCATGACCGCCCTGGCTCCAGGGGATGGATATGCCCAGTGATTCTACAGGGTAACACTGACTGAGCTGTAGGTGTTAACCGTAACCTAAACTGCAAAACTCCAACTCATGAGCTCGGAACCCTGTAAGCCTGAACCCGAAGCCCTTATACGCCTGCGATTTCGCATCCCCACCCTAAACCCTAAACCCTAAACCCTAAACCTTAAACCCTAAACCCCAAACCCGAAACCCGAAACCCTAAACCCTAAACCCTAAACCCTAAACCCTAAACCCTAAAACCCTAAAACCCTAACCCCACCCTCCCTAAACTATGCCGGGCCTGCAGGCTCTGCCGCTGAGGGTCACGGAGCAAGGCGGGGTGCGTCGGCGGGTCCGTGCAACTCGTGAGCCCCCGGGGGCGGAGAGCAGCGATGGGCGGGTAGAGTGCTCAGAGAGGGCTTTTAAGCCTAAGCCCTAGACCCTAAACCCCAAACCCCAAGCCCTAAACCCTAAACCCCCAAACCCTAAACCTAAACCCCCAAACCCTAAACCCTAAACCCCAAACCCTAAACCCTAAACCCTTAAAGCACGTAGGGTTCCGGCAGGATTGAGAACTTAGCGGGCTCAAGCCAATTTGGAGGGCTCAGGGTGGCAGGGACCCAAATCTTGCAAGGCCCTCTCAGAAGCCCAGCAGCTTCTCCCAAACTCCTCACCCATTTAGGGTTTAGGGTTTAGGGTTTAGGGTTTAGGGTTTAGGGTTTAGGGTTTAGGGTTTAGGGTTTAGGGTTTAGGGTTTAGGGTTTAGGGTTTAGGGTTTAGGGTTACCCCCCGGAACACAAAACGTGCTCAACTTTCCGCTCATGGCACGCTTGCAGGTGATAGGACCCACAGTGAAAGGAGGCTTAGGGTGTAGGGTTGGGGTTTAGGGTTTAGGGTTTCAGGGTCCAGGGTTCGGGGTTCAGGGTTTAGGGTTTGGAGCTTAGGGTTTAGGGTTTAGGGCCAAGTTTAGGGTCTAGGGTAGGGGTCAGCCAGTCCCCCTTAGCCTTTTCCCGCCCTCTCAGAGGCGAACGCTCTTCCCGACACAGTTGGAACCCCAAGCACTAGGGCCTCGGAATCTTAAGCCCGGCTGTTTAGGGTTTAGGGTTTAGGGTTTAGGGTTTAGGGTTTAGGGTTAAGGGTTGAGGGTTTAAGGTTTAGGGTTTCGGGTTTGGGGTTTGGGGTTTAGGGTTTAGGGTTTACCCTAAACCCTAAACCCTAAACCCTAAACCCTAAACCCTAAACCCTCAACCCTAAACCCTAAACCCTAAACCTTAAACCTAAACCCTAAACCCTAAACCCTAAACCCGTTTAGGGTTTAGGGCTTACAGTAAAACTCCAGAAAGTTGGAACATGGTTTATGGGTGATTAGAGCTCGGCTTCCCTTTAGCACACCTTTTGGGGTACGGGGCGGGAGTTTGCTGTACGCCCTTGGGGCCTTGGCTATCGGAGGGGTCGGGGGATGCTCGGATTAACTCGGGGCTTTCCCAGGGCTCAGAGGGCTTTGGGGGGGGGGGGGGGGGTTCAGAAGGTTTTTGGTTGAGGCCCTGAGCTATTTTAGGGTTTAGGGTTTAGGGTTTAGGGTTTAGGGTTTAGGGTTTAGGGTTTAGGGTTTAGGGTTTAGGGTTGAGGGCTTAGGATTGCGGTGGTAAAGGGCTCACCAGGCCAGGGCTTAGGAAACCGCGCTCGCAGATGTCACGCCCCGATGGGCCATTCGAAAGGCTCTGCGGGCAGCCGCATTGAACTCCGAAGACGCGGGCGCCAGTCCTGGAGCTCCCGACGGACCCCCCCTCCCCACCAAAATCTTCCCTCCCTGCCAAAGAACCCTCATACAGTAGATTATCTTGCTGCCTAGGTATACTTATTTTATCTGCTGCTGTTTTTTCACATATATAACATGTTATATGTACATACATGTAGCTGGAACATGTAGGGGGACGGGCACAGGCTCTCACGTCCTTGGTGTGATCGTCTGGAGCACGGCGTCGTCGAGCGGCTAGATAAGGACCCAACGCAGCTGATTTCAGGCGTTGACGTGGAACGGGTCGAAGGGGATACCTTGCGAGTGCTAAACCCTCAACCCTCAACCCTCGGCCCTACGGGCTTCGGGCTTAGGTGCTTCAGGGGTCTGGGGCTTAGGAGCATGTTTCGGGTTACCCCTGAGCCCTGAACCCTGCACCCTACAGGCTTCAGCTGGGCTATCGTGACGATGCTCCGGACGGGGGGACTTCGAGGTGAGAGCTTCTGGGTTTAGGGTTTACGGTTGAGGGGCGCAGGGCTGTCAGAGGTGGACTTGGGGAGTCTTAAACGGTTGTGGGATCATGCAGTCTCAAAGCCTGCTCAAGAAAGAAGTCCATAAGCTCCTCAAGGCATGTTACAAAGCACCTGCTGAACCCCAAGCCCCCTACGAAAACCCTAAAGCCTCTGATGCATTGTAGAGCATCCAAACCTAAACCCTATAAACCCCAAACCCCAAACCAAAAACCCCATAAACCCCAACCCTAGACCCTAGACACTATAAACCCGAACCCTAACCCAAGACACTAAACCCTAGACCCTAGACCCTAAACCCTAAACCCTGAACCCTAAACCCTAAACCCTAAACCCTAAACCCTAAACCCTAAACCCAAGGTGCGGAAGTCGGTGCGCTGCAGCTCGGCCAGCTTCGCGGTGCAACGCTGGACAGCGGCCCTCAGCGAAGGCTTCGAGCTCGAGGGGGCTCCGGGCTTAGGGTTTGGGGCTTATAGGGTGTATCATGGGTTTTTTAGGGGGTCCAGGGTTTAGGGTTTAGGGTTTAGGGTTTGGGGTTTAGGGTTTGGGGTTTGGGGTCTGGGGTTTGGGGTTTGGGGTTTGGGGTTTACAGTGGTGCAGCCCTAGGTCCTAAACCAAGCAAAGCGTCTCGGCTGTTGGCAGGCTCGCTCCCTTGGGCGTCAATGCATGCAGTATGTCCTGCAAGGCCTCAATGTCGTACCGGACTGCCTGGCAACACACAAAAGGGCGCATTTTAGGCTGCAAGGCTTGGGGTTTAGGCGGCAGCAAGTTGAGGCGCACAAGCACCCCCCAAGACCTGCCCGAACTTGGCATTTGTACCCTCAGAAGCCCCTAAAACCCAATCCCCAAACCCCTAAAACCCGAAACCCAGAACCCCCAAACACCAAGCCCTAAACCCTAAGCCCCAAACCACGAAAACCCTAAGCCCTAAACCCTAAACCCCTAAACCCTAAACCCTAAACCCTATAAACCCTAAACCCTACGCCCCAAACCCGCCCAAAACCCTCCATCGCCCGCAGCGAAGGGCACCTTGAGCACTGTGGACGACCGCTCCTTACGCAAGCACTGACTCGGTGCCGACCCCCCCCCACCCCCAGGGTTTAGGGTTTAGGGTTTAGGGTTTAGGGTTTAGGGTTTAGGGTTTAGGGTTTAGGGTTTCGGGTTTAGGGTTTAGGGTTTAGGGTTTAGGGTCTAGGGTTTAGGGTTTAGGGTTTAGGGTTTAGGGTTTAGGGTTACTGGGGCTTTCCTAAATTCGGGTACCTTATTGGGGCCCCTACTTTAGGGGAATCCTACTATTTGGGGATCTATAGTTGGGGTCCCATAGTCATCGTGGCCTGGTGGGGAAATCAGACTTCCCTACTACTACAGCTACAATGAGGTCGAGACTTTTGCTGTGGCGGGGGAGGGGGGTGGGTTGGGGGGGGAGTAACCTCAAGTCTTGGGTTGGGCCGACATACCTCTCAGATCCTTGCACACAGTAACTCGCGTTTAGTGTCCAGGAAAGTCGGGTCCCAAAACTACCTTAGCCTGTGCCAGAGACACTGGCGCGAGAAACCTCTTTGAACCGGAAGCCCTCAACCTACACCCTAAACCCTATAAACCCTAAACCCTAACCCCTGAACCCTAAACCCCAAACCCCAAACCCTAAACCCAATCCAAGCACTTCCCTTTGACACCACAATCATGGGTCCAGGGCTTAGGGTTTAGGGTTTAGGGCTTAGGGTTTAGGATTTCGGGCTTTGAGCTCGTAAACACGAAGCCCTGTTCCATGAAGGGGCTTCAGGGCAACCTATAGCACCCTAAACCCTAAACCCTAAACCCTAAACCCTAAACCCTAAACCCTAAACCCTAAACCCTAAACCCTAAACCCCTGAAGCACCCGGGACCGAATCGCCGAGGAGTTGCGATCTCGGCCTTATCCCAGGTCGTCTTGATCTCCTTCGCGGCCTGGTCTTGGACCCCCTAAACCCGAAACAGTCAACCCATCGTTTAGGGTTTAGGGTTTAGGGCTTTAAACCCTTAAACCCGAAACAGTCAAGCCATAAACCCGTAAAACCCTAAAGCCCTGAAACCCTGAAACCCTGAAACCCTGAACTCTCATTGTGGGGGTTGACGGGTTGGCAGAGGGAGCCTCTGACGATGTTGCCTTTGTGTACTCCTATGGGTCCCGAAGTGAAACCTGCGTCCCTCGGGGTTTAGGGTTTAGGGTTTAGGGTTTAGGGTTTAGGGTTTTAGGGTTTAGGGTGTAGGGTGTAGGGTGTAAGGGTTTAGGGGTTCTTTCTTCATTCCTACTACACATTGGGGGGATTCCGAAAATTGGGGGGGGGGGGGGGGGGGGCATGTCCCTATGTCATTCCTACCACATTCCCAATGTGTTAGGTGGGGTTCGAAGAGTCTAGGAAGCGAAGTGTGACCCAAAACCCTAAACTCTAAACCCTAAACCCTAAACCCTAAACCCTAAACCCTAAAACCCTAAACCCTAAACCCTAAACCCTAAACCCTGTCCCTGGCACTAGCAGGATTGCAGAGCAATGAACAGTAGCCCACAGGATGCCCCAACCCTCTGTCTCCAAGATTCTCCCGCAAGGAAGACTTGACCCTGAAACACGTTCAATCCTTTAGGGTTTAGGGTTTAGGGTTTAGGGTTTAGGGTTTAGGGTTTAGGGTTTAGGGTTTCGGGTTTAGGGTTTAGGGTTTAGGGCCTGTAACCCCTGGATCCTAACCCTCAACTGGCGGCCAGCTCACGGCATCGAGAATGCCCTCGGAGGCGCAATAGTGCTCCAGGCCTCAGACCCACGTGCGGGGGGATTGGGGTTTAGGGTTTAGGGTTTAGGGTTTAGGGTTTAGGGTTTAGGGTTTAGGGTTTCGGGTTTAGGGTTCAGGCTTTAGGGTTTAGGGCTTATCCTCTAAGGAGGAAGATATACCCGTAAAGCTTATACGGGGATGTTTCTGCAGGATAGACTTCCCATTGTAAAGACGAGATTCAGAATTGCCTTGGGACAGCAACTTCTTTGGGCGCCACGTTTGAGGGTACGTTTCAGGGTGTAGGGCTCAAGGGGCCGGGTTGAAAGTTGAGTGCTTGGGTCCTCAACCCTAAACCCTAAACCTTTCACCCTAAACCCTAAAACCCAAAACCCTAAACCCTAAACCCCCCAGCCTGTAGGGTTGAGGGTGCGAGGCCAGACTCCCCAACCCCCAAGTCCCCTCCGTGCTCACCCAGAGTCGTTGGATAACGCCCTGCTGAGCGTCCTGCGCTGGACAGGGGCTTGGGGTTTAGGGTTTGGGGTTTAGGGTTTAGGGTTTAGGGTTTATGGTTTATGGTTAGGATTTAGGGTTGGTCGAGGACCCTCAGCAGAACCCCGGGCCTTCGCGAAACCTGTTCTTGACCGGCCGGGGGTTCAAGATCTTGCGGCTGTTTTCTGATTGGGTTGCTAGAAGGCACACCCGCATCCTCCAAACCCGAAACCCTAAACACTAGACTGCAACCCAAACGTTCTCTACCTATGAATATTAGAAAGGGGCCTTGCGAATCGCCGGCCCAAGCCAATAGTAAACCCTAAACCCTAAACCCTGAACCCTGAACCCTAAACCCTAAACCCTAAACCCTAAACCCTAAACCCTAAACCCTAAACCCTAACCCCTAAACCCTAAACCCTAAACCCTAAACCCTAAACCCTAAACCCTAAACCCTAAGCCCTAACCCTAAACCCTAAACCCTAAACCCTAAACCCTAAACCCTAAACCCTAAACCCTAAACCCTAAACCCTAAACCCTAAACCCTAAACCCTAAACCCTAAACCCTAAACCCTAAACCCTAAACCCTAAACCCTAAACCCTAACACAAGCCGCCCCGAAGCTCTGAAGCCCTGCGCGGGCCCCATCCGGTCCCGCTGCTTGGTCGTGCACGTCTCCAGGTGCTTGCGCGTCGTGGGCGCCAGGCCCCTGACCATCTGAGAGCTCTGACAAAAGGCTCATAGGGTTTAGGGAAAAGGGTTTAGGGTTTAGGGTTCAGGGTTTAGGGATGCTGGGGGGTACAAGGTACCGAACTCCGAAGATGTCCGACGGAATCAAGCGACGCATGAGCCGGCCGGCAACTGCCATAACATCGGTTTCCGCTCAGGGCTTAGCTGCTGTGGCAAGATGCTTCCCCTGTGGGTCTGTGCTTAAGGAGGGTCCCAGGCTGAGAGGACAAGCTCAGGCGGCAAGCAATGAAGATCCATTCAAGCTGTACCTGGGACTCTACTTACCTACAGTTTGGTAGGAACTACCCCTGAATTAGTAGGTGTAACCCATTAAACTGCAGGTAAAGAGAGTCCCAGGTAATCCCAGCGACCGTTGCCCTTCAAATGACTGTTCGGATTGAGTGCTCGTTGCATCTTGGAGCTTTTAGGTTGGGATGTTCCCCCTTATACTAACAGTCCTTAATGGGTTTATAGTACTCCCTATGAGAATCCCTATGAAGGACTGCTAGTATAAGGGGGGAACATCCCAACTGATAGGTCTTATGTGCTCGAAACACGAAGCCCCTAAACCCTAAACCCTAAACCCTAAACCCTAAACCCTAAACCCTAAACCCTAAACCCTAAACCCTAAACCCTAAACCCTAAACCCTAAGCCAGGGCGGCTCCCGGCCCGATCTGGGAGGCGACGGCGATCTGCGACGTGATCCTTTGCCTCATGGGGTAGGTACCCTAAACCCTAAACCCTAAACCCTAAACCCTAAACCCTAAACCCTAAAAATTCAGGGTTCCTTCTGGGGTCCCCTATGTACTACCCTTAAAACGGAACAAAAGAAAACAACTCCCAAAAAGGGACCCTGGCTACCCTCTTAGGGTGGCTTCTGAACCTAGGGGTGCAACCCTAAACCCTAATCCCTAAACCCTAAACCCTAAACCCTAAACGAACCTAGGGGTGTATGGGGGCTCGAAAGGGTAGGGGCCCAGGCTCTGCAGGGTCCATGGGCTCCCTGCTCTGTGATACGCGTTAGGGTCGCCATGTCTTCGTTGTGGTTCTTCGTGAGTGTAGAAAGGGTTACTCTGAAATTATGTATACATAAATAAGCAAATAAATATACATATGTATATATATATATATATACACACCCCAGAGTGTGTGGGTATAAATAGAAAATAAATATGAATATAAGAAATATAAATATGTACATAAATACAAACATAAATCGAAATAGAAATAGAAAAAGAAATAAAAAATGTACATATTAATATAAATATCAATAGAAAAATAAACAAAAAAACATATACATATATATATATATATACATATATATATATATGCATTTTGTGGGAGTCCGTTTGGAGATACCAGCAACAACACCCCGCTTCAAATACGCCTGGGCCTGTACGAAGTTAGTTGAAGCTCTCACTGGAAAGTCTCGAGGACGTGAGGGGTGGCAGAGCTTTCTGGGGATTCCTTAACACTGAATGCATCTGAATGCCTCCAGGTTCAGAGGAGATCTCAGCTTGAAAAAAACGGCCAGAAACCCAACAACAACTTCGAAACCTCAGAACGAGCTCTGAAACCCGATCCCAGGACAGAGGGAAGGTGTTGCTGCTAAGGAGCTGACTTCGGGCCTTGTATGTTTCTTGGGGTCTCTAGGCACTCTTTGCCAGGTGGCAGCCGCGTAGAGATCTCCTTCTTGCCGCCCTGCAGCTCCTGTGAACATCGGGTCGGGCTCGGTTGAGGCCGTGCTTCGTCTGCTCGTTTAGAGTTTCAGGCCCGTTGCGGGTGAAAAGCCCCTTATGGGGGAAGGCCGGAAGGAAGGCCCCTTATGGGAGGGGTGGGAAGGCCCCTTACGGGCGGGGAAAGGCCCCTTACGCCCCTTCTATGGGGACGGGCCTTGCGAAAGGCCCCTTACGGGGGGAAGGCCCCTTACGGCCGGCCTTACGGGGCCCTTTTACTTCCGGTGGCTAGAGAATGGAAAGGGCCGGGACGTCAGGTTTCATGATGTGGGGGTCTAAAGGGGATGGAGAGAATCTGTTACGCCAAAATCTTGACCCAACAGGATGCTAGCCTAGGGTGCTACGAAATTTGAACTTCTTAAGCACGTTCTGAAGCAGGCTTTAGAGTTTAAGCTTTGGATGTTCCCGTACTAGAATCCCTATTAAGGACTGCTAGTACAAAGGGGGAACATCCCAAGTTTAAGCTCCTTTGGGCACGACTCGAGTAGGCGGGCTCAGGGAAGAGCCCCGGTTCCGGGGTTGACTGCTTGCGGCTTCTGAGTGTGTGGGAGCTAGGGCTGTCCTTTGGGATGTCTCCCTTATACTAACATAACAGTCCTTAATGGGGTTATAGGAATTAGGGGGGGGGGGGGTACGAGAATCCCTATTCTTCAAAGGGATTATGGTCTTTCTACAATCCCGATGAAGGACTTCATAGGGATTATGGTACGCCCTTTCTATAACCCCTCCTAAGCACTGTTAGGATAGGGGAGAACATCCCACGCCGTCCTTCTCAAGCTGGATGAAGAACTGGAACTTCTTCGGATCCGTCTCAGACAAGGAGATGATTTTTGCCAGCGGACCTCAGGCTAAACCCCAAAAACCCTAAACTACCCTAAACTACCCTGAACCCTGAACCCTGAACCCACCAAAAACAACAGCAAGCAAAGAAGTCATGCCTCAATAAACAAATGAAACCAAATGAAGACATAAACAAACCGATTCATATAAGATTTGAAAAAGAAAAAGGAACCGAAAGATGGTCGAGAAATACATTATCCCTTCCCCATAGTATTAAACGGGTTTAGGGTTTCGGGTTTAGGGTTTGGGGTTCAGGGTTTAGGGTTTAGGGTTTTCGGCCCCCCCCCCTCCCCCAATAGAAACTCGAAATGTGCTTTTAATTTGAGGGGGATGTTTTTGTCCACGTGACATCTTCGGGGATAGGGTTTACATTGGCTTGAAGGTTGTTGAGGCCCATTCGGAATAGGGTTAAAAAGGCGGGGTCGGTTTCGGCAGGATTTTCCGGAAAGTGTTTTTTCATCATTGGGGGCCCGTTTACTACCAGGGGGAAGGGATTAGTCAGGTATGGGTTGGGATGTTCCCCCTTATTCGAACAGTCCTTGATAGGGATTGTAGTACCCCCCCCCCCCCTATTGATCATTCCCATGAACCCTAAACCCTAAACCCTAAACCCTAAGCCCCTAAACCCTAAACCCTAAACCCTAAACCCTAAACCCTAAACCCTAAACCCTAGAGGGGAACATCCCAAGGTATAGGGTTCAGAGGTCAGGCCCTTGCTTCATTCAACCCAGGCGGCCACGGGGTCCGCAAGGCACAGCAAAGAGCGTTTCCAGGCTGGCGGCCAAGACGGCCTGGAGGCTTCGGGAGGCTTGGCTTTGGGGAGGCTGGGAGGCCTTGAACCCGAACCCTTAAACCCCGAAACCCTAAACCCTAAACCCTCAACAACCCTAAACCCTAAACCCTGGACCCTAGAATCTCGGCCTTACACCTAAACCCTCCACCGGCTGCGGATTCAGGGGTCTTCAGGGGAGGCGGCGTTCCGGGCTTGGAGGCTCCGGAGTCCGATTCGGAGTTTTCGAGGTCGGGACACTCGAGCTGGCAGGATGCGCGAGGTGCTAAACCCTAAACCCTAAACCCTAAACCCTAAACCCTAAACCCTAAACCCTAAACCCTAAACCCTTAACCCTTAACCCTTAACCCTAAACCCTAAACCCTAAACCCTAAACCCTAAACCCTAAACTGAAATAGTCCTAGGGTTTGGGGTTTGAAGGCTTCAGGGTTGAGGGTTTAGGGCTCTGAGGTTCTAAGGTTTTAGGGATCCTAGGGATTTGGGGCTTTAGGGCTGTTGAGGAACTTAGATTTCAAGGTACGAGACTGAGGAAACCACAGTGTTTACCATTAGGGGCTGAGGGTTTACGGTTTGGGGTTTAGGGCTTAGGGTGCCGCAAGCATGAGACCGTAGTGTCTTCAAACACCACATGATTCTAACTTCTTGCTCATGGATTTCCCTCTTACCCCCCTCAAAACTAACCCCCCCACTTAGGTTCCCCCCCTGAAAGCACTTTAATTTGGGTAGAAGAGAGGGGGGTAGTAGAGCGAACCCCTGATCTGCCTGGTGTGTCTACACAGCAAGAGCCCAATCTCAGCCCCGTGCAGCGAAGTCCTCTGCTTGGAGCTGGCTGTACTGTGCCTGGTTCGGGGGCCTAACGGAGGCACCCTTATGCAAGGGACCTTAGGGGTTATTTCGGGGTTAGTTGGGGGTATTCGGGTTATTCAGGGGTTATATAGTTTAGGGGGTATTTCGGGATACTTAAGTATATATAGGGACTATGTAAGGTATGCCTTCTGGGGGTCCCTCCACTTTCCCCTGCAGTTGGGGCTTCAGGTTTCCCATCGCCATGAACCCCCCAAAGCCTCCCAAAACCTTGACAAAGCCTCAAAACCCTAAACCCTAAACCCCAAACCCTAAACCCTAAACCCTAAACCCTAAACCCTAACCCCCCCCCCCCCCATCCCTCCCCTGAGCCGCCACCTTGGGTGCACGGGTGCCCTGAAGGCGCCTGGCCATCTGCCGGATCGCCGCCTGGCACCAGAAACTGTGAAGCAGAGGGAGGGTTTAGGTAGTTTAGGGTTTAGGGTTAGGGTTTAGGGTTTAGGGTTTAGGGCTTAGGGTTTAGGGCTTAGGGTCAGGGTTTAGGGTTTAGGGTTTAGGTTTAGGGTTTAGGGTTTAGGGTTTAGGGTTTAGGGTTTAGGGTTTAGGGTTTAGGGTTTAGGGTTTAGGGTTTAGGTTAGGGTTTAGGGTTTAGGGTTTAGGGTTTAGGGTTTAGGGTTTAGGGTTTAGGGTTTAGGGTTTAGGGTTTAGGGTTTAGGGTTTAGGGTTTTAGGGTTAGGGCTTAGGGTTGAGGGTTTAGGGTTTAGGGTTTAGGGTTTAGGGTTTAGGGTGGAGCTTTTGAGGCTTTGGGCCTTTCGGGCTTTCTGGGTTTACGGTCTGATGCTGCTTCGTAATCAAGTGTTTCTCGAGAAGAGGCCCGGAGCCCCGCGCATCTGAGTTTAGGGTTTAGGGTTTACGTCCTCTAAGCCTCTACGCCCAGCTCTCATCAGGCTTGTCTTCAGCTGCCTTTTCGAGCCCTAAACCCCAAAACCCAAAACCCTAAACCCTGAACCCTAAACCCTGCCCTGTCACCTCGAAGCTGTACCCGGATGCTGTTCTTACCTCCTGGGGAGGGGGGAGGGCCTTTCTTGCATCTTGGGGGGTTCGGGTTGCGGATCCCAAAAAGGGCTGAGGTTTGTAGAGCTCCAACGGTTGAGCTGCTTCGTCGGCATGTTCAATTTAATTGTTTTTTTTTTTGGGGGGGGGGGGGGGGGGGGGGGGGACCATAAGGGTGTGTAGGGCCGGAAGGTTTTATGCTTTACTAGGTGTTTGGACGTTATGGTCTGGTAGGGGTCCGGGATTTGGGGGTCTAGCTCTTATGGCTGAGAAGGGCTTTACGGCTTGGGCTGTCGATGGTTTATTGGTTTTCTCTTTAAGGTTCAGAGATTTGTGGGCTCCAGGGTTGAATTCCCTGGGGTTGGGCTTTTGGCAGTGCCTTTGTTGGCTGAGCAAAGATTGAAGGCTTAGGGTTTTCTGGCTTAGGTCGTTACGGTGTGTCCAGGATTCTAGGGCTCCAGGGCCCTCACCCTAAACCCTAAACCCTAAACCCTAAACCCTAAACCCTAAACCTTAAACCCTAAACCCTAAACCCTAAACCCTAAACCCTACCCTAAACCTAGGATGGCCGTGCCGACCTCGATGGCGTTTCGCACGGCGCGGCCGTTTCCCCGGGCCTGTGGCTGCAGAACGTCGAGTTTGGGGGCTTCAGAAAGTCAGGTGCGGGTTTGGGGTTTAGGGTTAGGGATTAGGGTTTGGGGCTAGGGTTTAGGGCTTAGGGTTTGGGGTTGACTCTTGAGGTGTGGGGCAGTGTGGGGTTTGGGGTTTAGGTTTAGGGTTTAGTGTTCAGGGTTCAGGGTGTGGGGTTTGGGGTTTAGGGCTTGGAGCTTGGGGCTTGGGTTTAGGCTCTGTTTGGGGCTTGGCTAAACCCTAAACCCTAAACCCTAAACCCTAAACCCTAAACCCTAAACCCTAAACCCTAAACCCTAAACCCTTAGGGCCTCTGGGGTTTCCAGGTGGCTTCTAGACCTTCGGGGCGAAGGAGTCCAAAGCTTCGAGGCCAGTTGCAGACCCTAAGCCCGGGATGAAACCCTTAACTTCTCTGGCTTAGGGTTTGGGTTTAAGTTTAGGGTTTAGGGCTTAGGGCTTAGGGTTTAGGGTTTAGGGTTTATTTTGGGTTTAAGTTTAGGGCTTAAGGTTTAGGATTTCGGGTTTAGGGTTTAGGGCTTAGTGTTTAGGGTTTAGGGTTTACGCAGCGTTGGCGTTTTGACCCCTCCGAACCCCAAACCCTAAATCCCTACACCGAGAAACCCTAAATCCCTGCACCGTGAAACCCTCAACCTGAAACCCTGAAAACCCTGAAAACCCTGAAACCCTGAAAACCCTGAAAACCCTGAAAACCCTGAAAACCCTGAAACCCCGAAACCCTGAAAGCCCTGAAACCCTGAAACCCTGAAACCCCGAAACCCTGAAACCCCGAAACCCTAACCGGCAGTAGTGACTCGGAGCGGCTCGTGATGGTGCCAGGGGCTCTGCGGTGTCATAAGGGTATTCCATAGGTTTAGGGTTTAGGGTTTAGGGCTTAGGGTTTAGGGTCTAGGGTCTAGGGTCTAGGGTCTAGGGTCTAGGGTCTAGGGTCTAGGGTCTAGGGTCTAGGGTCTAGGGTCTAGGGTCTAGGGTTTAGGGTTAGGGTTTAGGGCTTAGGGCTTAGGGCTTAGGGCTTAGGGCTTAGGGCTTAGGGCTTAGGGCTTAGAGGGCTTAGGGCTTAGGGCTTAGGGCTTAGGGCTTAGCGCTTAGGGCTTATTGCTTGATCTTTGTGTCTAGGGGCTTTAGGGTTTGCAGGCTTGAGGGCGTCATAGGATTTCAAGGCTTTGGGGCAACAGCCCTAAACCCTAAACCCTAAACCCCAAACCCCAAGCCCGGCCGCAACCAGGACAGATCCTGGCTCGGGAGGCCTTGTCGGGAGGGCAGTCTTCCAGGTGCTGGCAACCTCACGAGGCCGTCAAGGTAGCTTTTCTGTGCGGTTGTTGTGCTTTTTGTTGTTGGTGTTGGGGGTTCATGGTTGAGGGTTTAGGTTTAGGGTTTAAGGTTTAGGGTTTAGGGTTTAGGGCTTAGGGCTTAGGGTTTAGGGTTTAGGGTTTAGGGTTTAGGGTTTAGGGTTTAGGGTTTAGGGTTTAGGGTGCTTGGGGTTTGGGGGGTCAAGGTTGCTTTTGTTTGCGGTTTGTTCGTGTTTTGCTTTTTTCGGGTGTACTGTACTGCCTGGGGTTTGGGGGAAAGGTTGGGGGTTTAGGGTTTAGGGTTTAGGGTTTAGGGTTTAGGGTTTAGGGTTTAGGGTTTAGGGTTTAGGGTTTGGGGCTTGGGGCCTGGGGCTTGGGACTGAGGGTTTAGGGGTGTATGAGGGATCCAGAGCGTTGGAGAGCTCCCTGAAAACGCCCCTCGCAAAACCCCAAGGATGGCCCCCAACAACCCGAAACCCTGAACCCCTAACCCTAAACCCTAAACCCTAAACCCCTAACCCTAAACCCTAAACCCGAAACCCGAAACCCTAAACCCTAAACCCTAAACCCACCGTCCCCTCTGGGCTCGCCCGCAGCCAGTGGAGAAGGTCATGGCATCGTTGTAGGTGGTCAGATCCGCTGGCAGCTGCAAGCCCTCTCATGGCTTCTTGCAGGCTTTGGGGCTTAGGGTTTAGGGTTTAGGGTTCAGGGTTTAAGGTTTAAGGTTTAGGGTTTAGGGGGGCAGGGTCGGGTTCTGGGGATTCAAAACCCTTAAGGGTTTTAGGGGGTTCGAGGCTTAGGTCGAGAGAAACAGGCAAACAGCAACAGAACAAAAGCAACTGAATCTGACCATACTGCAATCATCATGAATCCAGAATGTGCAGCTACACCCCTCAACAAGCCTACACACCTTTCAGAGTCCTTACAGACCCCAAGCTCTCCAAAAGCTCGACGCAGTTCGCGTCCGCTGCCTTCGGCCGCAGCGACAGCTTCCCGATCTCCATCAGCTGGGGACACGTGTAGTCCTCAGGCAAAGAGACAGGAGGGCTGCTTCCTTTCTTGGTTGCTTTGCTTTGGCGTGTTTTTTTGTTTTTTTTTGGGGGAGGGAGGGAGGGGGGGTGGAAAATACAGTGAGATGCCTGGACGCGTTGAACTTGCCGGTTCGGAATAGGGGAGAAAAGAAGACCCCCTAAACTTGTTTGCTTTTCATAGGGGTAAGAATGAGATCCCTGCAGCGGGCAACGGGAACTGGGTACCCTTTCGAACGAAATAGCAAGGGCAGCCTGGGCAGTCCCTAAAGCTTCCCTAGTTTAGGGTTGAGGGTTACGGCTTGCTCGATAGCCAGCCCCAAATCCCTGAAGCCGAATAGGGGCCTTGGGTACAAGAAAAGTGCCCTATTTGGCATCCTCGAAGTAGAAGGTGAAGGGGACGCGCGACCTGAATTGGGCTTGGGGGAGGGGTTGAAGTGTCAGGGGTTTGTTCGCGGAGCTTGATGGGCTTGTGACCTGGGGAATAGACCGGCCGAGCATGCAATCACAGGTCCTGAACCTTGATCCCGCAGCGTGGTCCCTAAAACCGCCGAAACATGGCATCCCTTCGCGCCAACTCCGACGCCCCCAAAACCTAACCTCAACCTCCAATCCCCCCCCCCTCCCCAATCTCACCTCCACGCTGGCGGCCCCAAGCCCCTACCCATTTGAACCCTAAACCTTCAATCCAACCCGTACCCCTAAACCCTAAACCCTAACCCTTAGCCCTTAACCCTAAACCCTACACCCTGAACCCTAAACCCTACACCCTGAACCCTGAACCCTAAACCCTAAACCCTAAACCCTAAACCCTAAACCCTAAACCCTCCCAGAAGGCTGAGGAGCAGACTTGAAGCCTGGATTGCTTTCGAAGAAGGCGTCCATCTCGTGCTCGTAGCCGGCGCAGATGACCTCCAGAGGCTCTTGGTTCAGGGTTCAGGGTTCAGGGTTTAGGGTTTAGGGTTTAGGGTTCAGCTTTTAAGGTTTAGGGTTTAGGGTTTAGGGTTGGGATTTCTAGGGTTTAGGGCTTAGGGTTTGAAGTTCATGGCTTCAATGGCGGGTTTGGGAACTCGATTGTTTCGGGGGCTTGCGGCATGAGGAAGCCACAGGGCAAACTGGGTTCCCCCGCCACGAAATTGGCCCGCTTATCCTCCATCTCCTTAATGAGCGTGTCCTCATCGGTTTAGGGTTTAGGGTTTGGGGTTTAGGGCGTGTCCTTGCGTTGAACTTCTCGTTGGCTGAGGGGTGTAGGGTTCAGGGGTTAAGGGTTTAGGTTCAGGGGTTGAGGGTCTCAGGGGCTGAAGGTTTAGGGTTCAGGGGTTTTGGGGTTTAGAGTTTAGGGGGTCAAGCTAGAAGTGATTTCGGAATCAGAATCAAGATGCATATTAGCTCAGCTCTCTGACAACTCTTGGGTCCTTGATGGAAGGAGCCGTATCAAAACAGGGACCCCCCAAAAAGGCACGAACGCAACCATCTAAAACCCAAACCACGCCCCCCCCCCTCCCCCCCACCCCTCCCCCCACGCAGAAGCTTCTCCCCAACCCTAAACCCTAAACCCTAAACCCGCCTAAACCCTAAACCCGAAATCTGAAACCCTAAACCCTAAACCTTATACCCTTAAAGCAGCAGCATGAGCTGCCCCAGTTCCACCATCGAGCCCAGCGGCCACCGCCTCATGCCCAAACTGGTCCCGCGCGCCGTTCACCAGCGAGTAGGCCTGCGGTGGCGCAGTTTCAGGCGGTGTGGGGTTTAGGGTTTATTGTTTAGGGTGTAGAGCTTAGGGTTTAGGGGTTCAGCAATGAGGATTAGGGTTGACAGGTTTAGAGATTTGAATTTCGGCAGGAGTAATGGTGAGGGTTTGGAGTGCAAAGGAATTCTTGTTGAGGGTTTCATGCTTCGGGCTAGCTGATCTCACTTCCTCAAGGTCTTCAAGCAACGTCCACAATGGGTTTGGGCCATTTCCCCTGAACCCGAATCTTCCATACCCTAACCCTAACACCCCCGGTTTCAGGTTTAGGGTTCGGGTTTTCGGGGTGGGTCATACACGTTGCCTTAGAAACCCCCAATCGAAAGCACAAGCCCCTTGAGCGCCTCGTCCAGGAAGAACACTCCGCCCAAGCTCTTGTTGACCTTGTTTGAGGTATTGTCGAGGGTTTAGGGTTTAGGGTTTGGGGTTTAGGATATTTAGGGTTTAGGATTTAGGGTTTGGGGTTTAGGGTTTAGGGTATTAGGCCTGAGAGCTTGAGGTTTAAGGTTGAGGCCTTGGGGTTTGGGGCTTGGGTTTAGACCTTGGGGTTTGGTGTCTGGGGTTCAACATTCGGGTTTTGAGCTTGTGGATTCGGGGGTTGTTCTGCTAAACCCCTAAACCCTAAACCCTAACCCCTCGCATCTATATGGGATGGGCAGGGGTCAGGGCTCATTGGGTTCTCATCCGAAAGAGCAAGAAAACTAAATGAAGAGCAAGCTGGGAGTAGCAAAGGTGCTCTTTTTAGGTTTAGAGGGGCTTCTTCGGGAGCCGAAGCCGTAAAAACACAAAGTAAGGGCCTACTCTGGGTCCTAGTAGCCCTAAACCCTAAACCCTAAACCCTAAACCCGAAACCCTAAACCCCTCCTCGAGCTCGATGCCCCGGGCCTCCTTTTGGACCTTGGGCGCCGTCTGCCCAACGTACTCGGCGACAAGGTCGCTTCGAGCGACTTCGTTGAAGACCTGAGCATTTAGGGTTTAGGGTTTAGGGGTTTAGGGGTTTAGGGTTTAGGGTTTAGGGATTGGGGTTTAGGGTTTGGGGTTTGGGGGTTTAGGGTTTAGGGATTGGGGTTCAGGGTTTAGGGTTTGGGGTTAAGGGTTTGGGCTTAAGGTTTAGGGGTTTTGGGGTTTGGGGTTTAGCGGGTTTGGGGTTTGGGGTTTGGGGTTTAGGGTTTACGGGTGCAGGGTTTGGGGTTTTGACGTTTAGGCTAGGATGGCCCCTAAACCCCTCGGAAAAATACTCCTAGATATGATCTTTAGGGTTTAGGGTTTAGGGTTTCGGGTTTAGGGTTTAGGTTTTCGGGTTTAGGGAAAGCCAGCTTTTGGGCGTGTTTGGTCACTTGCTCGTATTGCTTCTTTCCTTTCCCGGCTTTTGGTGGGATGTCTTGGGGATGTCTTACCCTAAACCCTAAACCCTAAACCCTAAACCCTTCTAAACCCTTCTAAACCCTTCTAAACCCTTCTAAACCCTTCTAAACCCTTCTAAACCCTAAACCCGAAACCCGAAACCCTAGTATGAACTGGAAGAGGATGCCCCGAATATCAGAGTCTCAGTTCGTCGGTGTTCCTCTGGCGTTGTGTCTTCACAGAGACTCCAATACCCCTTAATTAAGGAATTTTCCTTAAAGAATAAGAGGGTGCCTTATATGCTTTAGGAATATTCCATATATGGTTTAAGGAATCTTCCTTATATGTTTTAAGGAATATTCCTTGTATGGTTTAAGGAATATTCCTTATATGGTTTAAGGAATATTCCTTAAGTAAGGGGTATTGGAGCCTCTTTGTTCCAGCTTCCCAACCTGCTGTCACTTCACTGCGCAGCGTTGAAACCATGTGGAGGCTTCCGAGACTAGGGGTACCCGTTTTGAGGGTCCCTTTAAGGGGATTCTATTCTATTTGGGTATAAAGGGAGGTGCCCCTATTTTGTTGCTTGTGGCTGATGTCGTCTTTGTGCCTTCTGTCAGTCGCCAGTCTCGTATCTGATGCAGAATGCACAGTAGTGTCGCTTTCATTCGATAGCGTTTGCTGAGTTGCGCGTGCTCCGTCACTCAGTCCCCTAAACCCTAAACCCTAAACCCTAAGCCCTAAGCCCTAAACCCTAAACGGCCAGATCCAGTGCCTACTTCTAACCGGACTTCTCTATGATGTCGCTGTGCCATTTGCCCCAAAAACACCAAACTTAAAAGCCATAAAAAGTTTAGGGTTTAGGGTTTAGGGTTTAGGGTTTAGGGTTTAGGGTTTAGGCTTTAGGTTTAGGGTGTAGGGTGTAGGGTGTAGGGTGTAGGGTGTAGGGTGTAGGGTTTAGGGTTTAGGGTTTGGGGGGTTCAGGGTTTAGGGTCCAGGCACCCCTCATTTTGGAGGGCGTCCCCCGGGCTGAAGTTTGGGCGTTGGGGTGCTCAGCCCTCGGCCGGCTTGTCACCCTTGGCGTCGGCCGGCTTCCTGGATGCAGGGCTTTGCTGCTGAGGCTTTCGAGGTTTTGGGGCTTTCACACCTTAGCCTCGTAAAGATCTCGATAGAACGCTAACCCTAAACCCTAGCCCTAAACCCTAGACCCTAATAACTGAGGATATTTGGGATCTAGGGTTTCAGGCGTAGGGTTTAGGGGGATGAGGGCTTCATTCGAATCACGCCTGAGGCCACGTCTGGGAGCAAACCCCTGAGCCCTACGCCCTAAACCCCAAACCCCGAACCCCAAACCCTAAACCCTGCATGAACCCTAAGCCCTCCAAGCGGCTGGATGGCCCCAAGCGCAATGAGCAGCTTGCCTGATACACCAAGGCTTCAGGGGCATAGCTCCAGAGGCCCGATCTCCCCACACCCTAAACCCTAAACCCTAAACCCTAAACCCTAAACCCTAAACCCTAAACCCTAAAATGCATGGTTGAGGGTTCCAGCGCTTGGGGCCTCATGGGGTTTCGGGTTAAGGTTGGGCTTGCCGGCGAAAGGCATTCAGGAATCTGACGTTTCGGTTAGCGTTTAGGGTTTAGGGTTTAGGGTTTAGGGTTAGGGTTTAGGGTTTAGGGTTTAGGGTTTAGGGTTTAGGGTTTAGGGTTTAGGGTTCAGGGTTCAGGGTTCAGGGTTCAGGGTTCAGGGTTCAGGGTTCAGGGTTCAGGGTTCAGGGTTCAGGGTTCAGGGTTCAGGGTTCAGGGTTCAGGGTTCAGGGTTCAGGGTTCAGCGTTTGGGTTTTAGGGTTTAGGAAAGGAACTGCTTATCATTGTTGTTGCTCAGGGCACGGAAAGTTATAAACTCGAAGAGAGCTTGAAGTTTTGCACGCTCTGCTCAAGACGAACCGTCAAGAAAGCATATCGCGTCTATGGCCACGACTGTAACCCCTAAACTTTAGGGTGAAACAACGTAATATTGGAGCCCCTTGAATCAGAATGGGTATCTCGGGCTACTTTATCATCATTGCGTTGCGTAGGGACTATGAGGGAGATACTTAGGTCTTCTCAAACGTCCACACACCAGCCGTATCCCACTTCGCAGGAACCCGAAATCTAAATCCCAAAACCCCAAACCCTAAACGCTAAACCCCCAAACCCTCAACCCGAAACCCTAAACCCTGAGATGGTGGACGTGGCCTTGAGTGCTTAGAGCCCTCCATAGCCCAATGAGTTCGACCCCTTGAGACTCTGAATCGAAACCCTGAACTCCTTCCAGGGTTTAGGGATTAGGGTACAGGGTTCAGGGTTCGGGTTCACAGGTTCAGAATTTAGTTTAGGGCTTGGGGTTCAGGGCTTTTTTTGGGCTATGGGCCTTGGGTTTATAAGGTTTCTTGGGCTTCGGGCCCGGCTTTAAACCTGCAGGTTTCAGACAAGGCGGCCGACGATTCGTGCGACCACCGTCTTCCCCGTGCCCGGGTTGCCCAGGAAGCGCATGTGGAAGCTTTGGCTCTTCAGGGCCTTCAGGCCCGCGCGCTTGCCTGAAAAAGCATGAGGGTGAGGGTCTCTCTCGGGTGTTCTTGGGGTTTGTATAGGGTTTTCGGGGTTTATAGTGGTTCATAGGGGTTTACAGGGGTTCTAGGCGGGGTTTATAGGGGTTTATAGGGGTTTATAGGGGTTCATAGGGGTCATATGGGTTATAGGGGTTTATAGGGGTCATAGGGGTTATAGGAGTGGTAAGGGTTATAGAGGTTTATAGGGGCTCAAACGGGTTTCAGAAGGGGTCGTCCCTCCACTGCGAGGATGGTGTTGTAGAGGTGGTAAGGGTTTGTGGAGGTAGTCCACTCTCAGGTCTCCTGAAAGCTGAAAGGGCCACCGGTCATCACAAGAATGACAAAAAGAGACATTAGGGTTTAGGGTTTAGGGTTTAGGGTTTAGGGTTTAGGGTTTAGGGTTTAGGGTTTACGGTTTAGGGTTTAGGGTTTAGGGTTTAGGGATACTAGCGATCCCCCTACCGCTGAAAGACAGAATGACAGGAGTGACGAGAACGACAGGAATGCCCATCGTGACACTCAAACTCATGGTCAGAATGGCCCGTACCCGAAGCACTCCCTGGTCACTCGACAACCTATGCTGCCCCCGCCCACTCGGCGCAGCCAGGGCGCGCACTTTGGCGAACTCCTTGGGGGAGGGAGGGGGAAGGGGGGCAGGGGATGGGGGTTTAGGGTTTAGGGTTTAGGGTTTAGGGTTCAGGGTTCAGGGTTCAGGGTTCAGGGTTCAGGGTTCAGGGTTTAGGGTTTAGGGTTTAGGGTTTAGGGTTTAGGGTTTAGGGTTTAGGGTTTAGGGTTTAGGGTTTAGGGTTTAGGGTTTAGGGTTTAGGGTTTAGGGTGTAGGAGTTAGGGTTTAGGGTTTAGGGTTTAGGGTTTAGGGTTTAGGGTTTAGGGTTTAGGGTTTAGGGTTTAGGGTTTAGGGTTTAGGGTTTAGGGTTTAGGGTTTAGGCTCCGGACTCACAGCCGCAGGGCATCAAGGCCTTCCTGGTTTGGCGTGGGGGGTTCGGCGTGTCCACTGGAAAGAAACCTACGTACCCGATTCGCCCCGGAAGCCCCAGAAGCCCCAAAAACTAAGCTGATAAGCCTCGTAGGTATCCCTAAACCCTAAACCCTAAACCCTAAACCCTAAACCCTAAACCCTATGCCCTAAACCCTAAACCCTAAACCCTAAACCCCGAGCTGGGCGGCCACCGTGGCATAGAACTCGCGCATCGCCCGCTTCACCGACGCCAGGCCCACCATCGCATCCAACCTGCAGGTAACCGCCCCAAGCTTCTGGGGTTTAGGGTTTAGGGTTTAGGGTTTAGGGTTTAGGGTTTAGGGTTTAGGGTTTAGGGATTTTGTGGAAAGAAGCCAAGGGGGCTTAAGGAGCCTAAGAAAAACACGAGAGTGAGTCTAAGGGGTTCAGCAAAACAAGGTTGGGTATGTGGGTCTCTTGGTTTAGGGTTTAAGGTTTTGCTTCATGCTCACATAGACGATGTGTGGGGTCTTCTAGGTCTAGGGGTTATAGGGTTATAGGGCTATAGGGCTATAGGGTTATAGGGTTATAGGGCTATAGGGTTATAGGGTTATAGGGTTATAGGGTTATAGGGTTATAGGGCTATAGGGTTATAGGGCTATAGGGCTATAGGGCTATAGGGTTTAGGGGTTAGGGTTTAGGGTTTAGGGTTTATAGGGTTTAGGGTTTATGGGGTTTAGGGTTTAGGGTTTAGGGTTTATAGGGTTTAGGGTTTATAGGGTTTAGGGTGGGAGCTCAACCCTGAGCCCCAGTCGAAGGTTGAGGCGAAGTTGGGGCTTCGGAGCTTCGAGGCGTTTTAGGGTTTAGGGTTTAGGGTTTAGGGTTTGGGGTTTAGGGTTTAGGGTTTGGGGTTTAGGGTTTAGGGTTTAGGGTCAGGAGTTGGGGGGTCGGCTAGGGTTTAGGGCATCTGGTCGAGGTCGTAGGTAGCCGGCACTCTCAACCCTCCAACTTACCCTCATCCGCAAGGCCTCAGACCCATGCCCTATACCCACCATAATCCGTAAACCCCAAACCCTAAACCCTAGGCCC
>CAJNDS010000217.1:90000-97500 GCA_905221605.1 Symbiodinium natans | reverse complement strand
TCGACACCCCGAGCCCTACACCCTCAAAGCATCACTGGAGGCCCAAGTTCAAGGGTTTAGGGTTTAAGGTTTCGGGTTTAGGGTTTAGGGTTCGGGGCTTAGGGTTTTTCAAGTGTAGGAATGTTTTTTTCGGTTCAGGGCTTGGGGTTTGTTTCTGCGTAGGAAATATTGAAACATTTGCTGTATGTAGGTCTCCGTGTTCAAAGCCGATCTCCTAGCGAGCGAACTTTAGCAAACTTGGTTCATGCTATCTTCTTGATGAGCTCAGCTACCCTACACCCTAAACCCTAAACCCTAAGCCCTAACCCTAAACCCTAAACCCCAAACCCTAAACCCTAGACCCAAACCCTAAACACTAAACCCTAACCCTAAACCTTAAACCTTAAACAGCCCTACGTCTTCAGGGTGCCATGACTGCTCGCATGCCTCACCACCGACGGCAGCGACATCCACGTCCGTGAGCTCCGTGGCGGCGTCAGTGGTGCCCTGCAAGCGGGGCAAGGGATTAGGGTGTTGACAAGGGTTTAGGGTTGAGGGCTAAGGGTTCAGGGTTCAGGGTTTAGGGTTAGGGCTTAGGGTTTTAAGGTTTCGGGTTTAGGGTTCAAGGTTTGGGTAAGCGTTGAGGGGAAGGCCCCTCCCCCCACCCTGAACCCTGAACCCGAGCTCGACCCCCGAAATCCAAATCCTCTTCGCGAGACCGAAGCCTCTGAACCTAGAGCCTTGGGGAGGCTGGGTTTAGGGTTTAGGGTTTAGGGTTTAGGGTTTAGGGTTTAGGGTTTAGGGTTTAGGGTTTAGGGTTTAGGGTTTAGGGTTTGGAGTTTAGGGTTTAGGGTTTAGGGTTTAGGGTTTAGGGTTTAGGGTTTAGGGTTTAGGATCTAGGATCTAGGGTTTGGGGTTTGGGGTTTAGGGTCTCTTCTACGGTGCCCGATGGTGTCCGGTTTGGCAATAGCCATGCCCACAGCCCTAAACCCTAAACCCTAAACCCCAAACCCTAAACCCTAAACCCCAAACCCTAAACCCTAAACCCCAAACCCTAAACCCTAAACCCTTTAGCCCAGAAAGCCCTGCACTCCAGGGACCAAAGGAGGGAACCTTAGAAGGAACCTTCGGGGTAATGTAGGGGCTACTGAGGTATGTAGGGGCTCTATAAGGTATATATAGGGGTTGTATAGGGGAAGTGAATAGGGTTTAGGGTTTTGGGTTTAGGGCTCCAAATCCACGGAAAGGGTTTAGGGTTTAGGAGTTTAGGGTTTAGGGTTTAGGGTTCAGAGTTCAGGGTTTAGGGTTTACTAGGGTTTAGGATGCAAGTGGGCCTTCCTCTGCGCCACGACGCGCACCGACATGGCCCTCATGGCCGACTCCAGGATGTTGCGCACGGCCCGGCCATTGCCTTGAAAGGAGAGGGGCCGCGAGCGGGTGTGAGGGTTTTTGCGGCCGGAGGCGGAATAGAAGCGTCCTAAAACTCTACAGCTCACAGCCTCAGTCCATTAAGTTTTGGGGCGTAGGGCCCTACAGCTTGCGCAGTCCCTGTGCAACGAAGCAAGCACCACGAACCAAAAAGGCCGAAACCCCTTAAACGCTTAACCCCTTGAGCCCTTAACCCCCTTTGAACCCTAGCAGAAGAGGGTTTGCTAAAGCCCTTGTTTTTTTGTAAACCCTAAACCCTAAACCCTAAACCCTGAACCCTGAACCCTAAACCCTAAACCCTAAACCCTAAACCCTAAACCCTAACCCTCTTCTGGCTCTCAAAAGCCCCTGAAGCCTGGACTGCCCAGCAAAAAATGCCGAGCCCGCGGCCGTTGTCCCGCGTGGCGCCGGCGCATTGGCCCTGCTCCAGCTCGGCCTCTCTGGAGGCTGAAAAAGTCCCAGGGTTTAGGGTTTAGGGCTGAGGGTTTAGGGTTTAGGGTTTAGGGTTTAGGGTGTAGGGTGTAGGGTGTAGGGTGTAGGGTGTAGGGTGTAGGGTGTAGGGTGTCGGGTGTAGGGTGTAGGGTGTAGGGTGTAGGGTGTAGGGTGTAGGGTGTAGGGTGTAGGGTGGGTTTTGGGCCAGGAGGGGGGGGGGGGGGGGGGGGGGCGTTTTGCATCTTAGGGGGAAGTATTGCGAGCCTTAAGAGTGTCTAAAGCAAGCTCCTCACAACTTATACCCCTAAACCCTCACTTCTTCTCTTCATTTCGCCTTGGTGTGGGTGGGAAATCAACACACAGGCGCGCTGGAGCCCAGACGTCACCCTTCAGGTTCATTAGGTGCCAGGGCTTAGGGTTTAGGGCTTAGGGCTTAGGGTTTAGGGTTTAGGGTTTAGGTTTTAGGGTTTAGGGTTCATAAGTTAGGCCAGCAAAGGTACCCCCCTACTAAAATAATCCCTACTAAGGACTGTTATACCAAGTGATACTCTTATCCCAACACCCTTTTAACACCCTAAACCCTAAACCCTAAACCCTAAACCCTAAACCCTAAACCCTGAAGCTCTAAATCCACGTGCAACTTGTCGCCTCGGTGCAGCAGCCAGTTTTTGCGGTGATGATCTTCCTCAGAGGCTTGAGATGTACTGGCGAGGCAAAGTTGCGGATGTCGGAGGTGGTGATCGAAAGGGTTTAGGGTTTAGGGTTTAGGGTTTAGGGCTGAGGGTTTAGGGTTTAGGGTTTAGGGTTTAGGGTTTAGGGTTTAGGGTTTAGGGCCTAGGGTGTGTCCGCAGCTGGCCCGCGTTTTTCCCGCGTTTTTTCGGGCGGGAAGCTCGTTTTTGGCTGTCCAACTTAGGCTGCGGTCGTTTTCGGGTGCTCCCAGCGGCTCTTCAAGAAGTGTCCGAGCTAGTGTCTCAGGGCCGCCGGACTGCCTCAGTGATGCCAGTGACAGGAACGTAATCATGGTGCGGGCATGAATGCTTTGGGGAATGGATGCGCTGGTAACAAGCACGTAATCATGGTGTGGGCATGAATGCTTTGGTGAATGGATGTGCTGACAACACGAACGTATTCATCCTGCGGCGGATACTCTGGAGAATGGATGTGCTGGTAACAGGAACGTAATCATCGTAGTATACTTTTACTGTATCATTATGTTATTTCACTCAACAGCAAGTACTGAGGGCAGCACCTGAAGTGGCACAAACATTTTGACCAAAAACCCGAGCGAAACCCCAAAAACATAAAACATAAAATACAAAAACCTCAAACACAACCCTTCCAAAATGCAGAGGCGTCGAGCGAAACCACTGTTTTGGAAGAATTCCGCGGGTCACTTGTGGAAACGTCTAGGTTTAGGGTTTAGGGTTAGGGTTTAGGGTTTAGGGTTTAGGGTTTAGGGTTTCGGGTTTACTATGAGCTCAGTCCTCATCCCAACACCCTAGGAGCAGACTGTCCCTCAACCCCTCTCAGAGAGGTTGAGGGCTTCCAAACTTCTGTGCAGAACTGGTCAAGCGGCTCCAACCACTCGACCGCCTCAGTCGTTGGCTTCACCTGGGCTTTGAAAACCCCAAACACCCTAAACCCTAAACCCTATTATACACCCAAAACCCGAGTCTGTGGAATTTAACAATTTCGAAGCCGTTTCAAAGAACAGAAACTCATAAGCAAGTAAGATCTTTATGGCTTAGACTTGAACGATCACCTGAAGAAACCCCCCAAAGGAAACACAACTAGAGCTCTTGTTTAAACCAAGATGTTCAAAGCTCGCGTTGAATCTTCCTGAACATTATGCTTAATAGCATGGTGTTGGGTTCCGGTGAGAAGTGAAGACTGGTGAGCGCTGTCCTTGGCGTTTGGGCCGGGGCCTGCGACTTCTGGCTCCTGGCCAGCAGAATGTGCCACAAGCAGATCAAGCCAACAATTGTGAAGGACAACACACACACACACACAGAACCAAAACTCTGAGCCGTAAACCCTAAACACTGATGAAACGTGGCGTCAAGACGCTTGTCACGGCAACAGCAGCTACATCCCAGCCAACCACTTTTAAGGTAGTCCCGAAGGAAGAAAATAAGTTGTACCCAAACTCTTCAACACTAATCAATCAATCTGAACACCCCAAGCAATCATGACGCCCTTGAACATACACGACTCTGATCTGAAACGCTAACCCTACAAGCCCTTATGAGCCCAAACCCTTACCCTAAAAACCCTGAAGCCCGAAGCCTGCTTACCCTAAACCTACACCCTGAAACCCTAAAACCCTAAAACCCTAAAACCCTAAAGCCCTAAAGCCCTAAAACCCTAAAACCCTAAAACCCTAAACCCCTAAAACCCTAAAACCCTAAAACCCTAAAACCCTAAAACCCTAAAACCCTAAAACCCTAAAACCCTAAAACCCTAAAACCCTAAAACCCTAAAACCCTAAACCCTAAACCCTAAAAGCCCTGACCGGTAAGCCGGGTGGCGTCGTTCTTCCGGGAGGAGTATCGGCTGATGGCCACCAGCTCCTCCCCATGATGTTTGGGTCTGAGTAGGGTTTAGGGTTTAGGGGTTTAGGGGTTTAGGGGTTTAGGGTTTAGGGTTTTGGGTTTAGAGTTTAGAGTTTAGGGTTTAGGGTTTCGGGTTTACCCCTTGGCAGGCTTTGGGCTTTCCGGCATGAGCATAGGGCTTGGGGGGGGCGTAGGGTTAAACTAGGATGAAATTGTGCTCGGACCCTGAACCCTAAACCCGAAACCCTAAACCCTGAACCCTACGACCCTAAGCCCCTCAACCCTAAACCCTAAACCCTGAACTCTAAGACTTTAAGCCCCTAAACCCTAAACCCTAAACCCTAAGCCCTAAACACTAAACCCTAAACCCTAAACCCTAAACCCTAAACCCTAAACCCTAAACCCCGCTGGGCTCTGCAGCTCCTGGCAGCTGTAGTCCGTGAACTCAAAGCGGAAGGGCACCCGAGACTGGAAGCCGGGATTCGTTTCAAAGAAGGTGTCCATCTCCTGAAGGCATGGGTAGAGTTTAGGGTTTAGGGTTTAGGGTTTAGGGTTTAGGGTTTAGGGTTTAGGGTTTAGGGTTTAGGGTTTAGGGTTTAGGGTTTAGGGTTTAGGGTTTAGGGTTTAGGGTTTGGGGTTTGGGGTTTAGGGTTTAGGGTTTAGGGTTTAGGGTTTAGGGTTTAGGGTTTAGGGTTTAGGGTTCAGCATCTCAAGTTCGAGCATTTACTAGGCCAGTAGTGTGTTCAGGCAACGGAAAAAAAACCCACCCGCCCAAAGAATCCCATAACATTAAGAAAATATAAGGTTTTCATCCTACCCCAAAGAGTTTTACCTACCCAAGTCAGACACGTTTTCAACTGACCAACACCCGTTGCGGGAGGAAGGGGGGCGGGGAAGGGGGAAGGGAAGGGGGGGGAAGGGGGGGGGGGGGGTGGGGGGGAGGGTGGGTGGGGTGGGGGGTGGGGTGGTGGGGTGGGGTGGGGGGGGGGGGTGGGGGGGGGTGGGGGGGGGTGGGGGGGGGGGGGGGGGGGGGGGGGGGGGGGGGTGGGGCGCAAGGGGGGTGGGGGGTGGGGGGGGCGTGGGGGGGGGGGTGGGGCAAGGACCTTGCCCACTATTTTTCGGACCTTGCCCGCTAATTTTCCGACCTTGCCCCGCTAATTTTCGGACCTTGCCCACTAATTCTCGGACCTTGCCCACTGATTTTCGGACCTTGCCCGCTAATTTTCGGACCTTGCCCGCTAATTTTCGGTAAGTTCGGACCTTGCCCGCTAATTTTCGGACCTTGCCCGCTAATTCTCGGGCCTTTTCCGGGTCCGAAAATTAGCGGGCAAGGTCCGAAAATTAGCGGGCAAGGGCAAGGTCCGAAAATCAGTGGGCAAGGTGGTGGGTCAGCGGGCAAGGTCCGAAAATTAGTGGGCAAGGTCGTGGGGCAGCCAATGGACCTTGCCCACTGATTTTCGGACCTTGCCCGCTGATTTTCGGACCTTGCCCGCTAATTTTCCGACCTTGCCCGCTAATTTTCGGACCTTGTCCACTAATTTTCGGACCTTGCCCGCAAAGCCATTAACATTTATATTATATATGAAAGAGTGGTTTAGGGTTTAGGGTTTAGGGTTTAGGGTTTAGGGCTTAGGGTTTAGGAGCTTTGGGGGATGTTTATGGGTTGAGGCAGCTGTTGTTCTTGGGGTTGCTTCACTTTGGTGCGAGTTTAGGATGTAGGGTTTAGAGCCTCGGGTTTAGAGTTTTAGGGTAACAAGGGAGAAGCCTCTTGAATCCGCCGACCCTGGCGGCGTGTTGGATGGGAAACGCGGGTAGGGGGTACCCGGGCAGCTTTTCCATGGAGGGCCAGGCCACCCACACCGCATCAACTCACGAACCATAAGCGGTTTCGCGCAGGACATAGGGGCCCTTTCGGAAAAAACCCGCCCGCACCACAGGACATAGGGGCCCTTTCGGAAAAAACCCGCCCGCACCCCTCACCCCCCCCTCTGCCCCCGCCCTCCCCCGCCCCACCCCCTACCCCCCCCCCCCCTCCCCCGCCCCCAACCCCCCTGCCCACCCCCCTCCCACCCCGCCCCCCCGTACCCCCCCCCTCACCCCCCCCCCCCCCACCCACCCCCCCCCCCCCCCCTTCAAGCTGGCTTCAGCTCCTGTTTGGGTCCCAACGTTTCACAGAGGCTCAAGCACATCAACTTTTTTGGATTATTTGAGCTGAGAGCGCGTTTAAACCTTTCAACTATGCTCCAGCGGGGTCGGCGGCTTGAGCCGGAGGCTCTTAAATTTCATGGGGCGCCGGGCTGAGAAGGGAACCGGACCAGCAGAAACAACAGCCACAAGGCCTTCTCAGTTGAAGCTTTGGGTGTCTAGACAGCCTGAACCCTAAACCTGAAACCCCAAGCCCTAGACCCCAAACCCCACGCCCTAATCCCTAAACCCTAAATCCTAAACCCCGAACGGCTAGGTCGGCCTTCTGGTAGCCCGCGAAGATGACGATCACCTTGTCCCGGTTGTCCTCAATCTCCTGCGATCTTTAGGATGGGGTCGAGGGTTTCGGGTTTAGGGTTTAGGGTTTAGGGTTTAGGGTTTAGGGTTTAGGGCGTTAGGGCGTTGGGGCTTTCGGGGTTACAAGGCCCACAAGGTTCCACCACAGCAAGCCCTGAGCCACTCCACCGGAAAACCCTGAACCCAACTTCGGCGCTCTCCTTGATGAGCGTGTCAACGGCTTCTTTGCCGAACCTCGGTTTTTTCAGCGCTCAAACGGGGTTCTGTGGGCCGGTGGTCGGTGTTTGAGGCATCAAGGCTCAGCCCTAAACTGTCGGAGGCTCTTTCGGGCTTAAGGTTGCGAGTGTCCAGAGAACTACAGCTCCCCGTGCATGTGGAGGTTTACGAATACAACAAGGACCCCAAGAAGGTACACCTAAACCCCTAGACCCTAAACCCTAAACCGTAAAACCTGACAATGAAGATCTTTAGGGCCCTGTGGCGGGTCGTTGTCGGCCAGGACGATGGAATAGGCCTTGCGGGTGCTCGAGGGGCCTTTGAGATGTACCCCTCTTTAGCACTGTTGTGGGTTTAGGGTTTTGGGTTTTGGGTTTAGGGTTTAGGGTTG
>CAJNDS010000217.1:82500-85000 GCA_905221605.1 Symbiodinium natans | reverse complement strand
GTTTAGGGTTTAGGGTTTAGGGTTTAGGGTTTAGGGTTTAGGGTTTAGGGTTTAGGGTTTAGGGTTTAGGGTTTAGGGTTTAGGGTTTAGGGTTTAGGGTTTAGGGTTTGGGGTTTGGGGTTTGGGGTTTGGGGTTTGGTTGTCAAGCCCTCATGCCCAAAAGAACCAAAAGCCCAAAACCTGTCACATGAAAGCCCAGGCACATCTGAGTCGGCGTCCGAGAAATCATTGTGGTCCTGACACCACATCACCGAGTTGAAGGAGAGCCGGATGGGGAAAATATAGGGTTTTGGGTTTAGGGTTTAGGGTTTAGGGTTTAGGGTTTAGGGTTTAGGGTTTAGGGTTTAGGGTTTAGGGTTTAGGGTTTAGGGTTTAGGGTTTAGGGTTTAGGGTTTAGGGTTTAGGGTTTAGGGTTTAGGGCCTATCTACGTAGTCAGAATGGGTATTGTGGCTTACGAGGGGATGATGTTTGAAAGTTGCTTACGCCCCTGTACTAGATTGTTCCTGGATTCAGAGGATGAGGATGCCGGGTGCAAGTTGCGTCTCTGCTGCAACTTTGGCTTCTGCATCCTTCTCGGGGCCACTGCGTCCCTCCTTTTATCGCCGCAATGCCGAAGCCCCAAAAGAACAATCACCCGAAGCACGCGGCATCCTGCAAAAACCCAAGCTGCAACATCCCGACTCAAACGCAAGGCGGACAAGCTCTAAAACCTAACCCCCCCCCCTTAACCCTTAAACTTAAAGCCTCTGAGCCCTAAGCCCCCCAAACACCGAACCCTACACTTCTAGACCCCTGAACCCCTAAACCCCTAAACCCTAAACCCTAAGCCTACACTTTTAGACCCCTGAACCCCTTCCCCCCCTTCCGCCGTCCTTGCTCCACGGCTTGCCGCCATCGGTTGCAGGGAAGAGGTCCTCCCAACTGCGCTGTTGTTGGGGTTTTAGGGTTTAGGGTTTAATTAGGCTTCAGGGTTTAGGGCTTAGGGCTTAGGGTTTAGGGTTTAGGGTTTAGGGTTTAGGGTTTAGGGTTTAGGGTTCAGGGTTCAGGGTTTAGGGTTTGGGGAAAAGGGTTTCGGGTTTAGGGTTTTGTCGGCACCTCGTGGTTCCTCTTACCTGAGGTACAGGGCTTGGGGCTGTAGGGCTGTAGGGTTTAGGGCTGAGTCAAGGGTTGCACCCCTACATTGCTAATTCGTAAGGAAGGGCACACGCACTCTTCGCGCGCCCGGCCACAAGACTTTCGCCACTGCAGCCCTCGTAAAAGAGGGCCTGCAGGTCAACACGAAGTGTGGGAAGCGGATGTAACACCTCGAAGGATGCGAAGCCCTTTTCAACCGTAAACCCTAAACCCCGAACCCTAAGCCCTAAGCCCTAAACCCTAAACCCTAAACCTGTCGGCTTCGATTTGCAAACCTGACTGGAGCCAAGGGCAACTCCACCCTGACACCCTGACACCCTGACACCCGGAAAAACCCTAAGCCCCTGCAAGGCCCGTCGACGGGTTTAGGGTTTAGGGTTTAGGGTTTAGGGCTTAGGGGGCTTAGGGCTTAGGGTTTGCGGCTTCGGGTTTACGGTTTAGGGCTTTGGGTTTTGGGTTTGAGGTTTTGGGCTTTGGGTTTTGGAGGGCCGTGTTCGAGGGCCCGAAGATTCATCGGTCATAGACCTGAGAGGCTCTTGCGGCCATGTCTTAGGGGTTGCTACATGGTCCCCGAATATGGGCCGACCCCTTGTATGCCCCCCCGGATATAGCCGAAACAAATGAAGGGCCCATACATCAGAAACCTAGGAGGTTCGGGACCATATTAAGGCCCTAGACGCAAAACTCCAAGGCCCATGCAACTAACCTTAGACCATGTGGATGGTCTGAGCCGTGGGGTTAGGGCTTCCTAAGCCTAAACAGTAAACTAGAACCAAGAGTAACCTAGGAATAAACAGGGTACCTCCTTGGATTACAGAGGCGTAGTAGGGAACCTAAACCCTAAAGAATATTTGGAATTCGGGCCTACTCTGGGTCCTAGTAGCCCTAAACCCTAAACCCTAAACCCTAAACCCTAAACCCTAAACCCGAAACCCTAAACCCTAAACCCTAAACCCTAAACCCAAACTCAGGGTGCATGACCTAGTGACCAACTTATCACTGGAGCTAGGGGCCGAAGGTCAGGCGTGGGTGGCGGGTGGGTGAGATATTGCTTGCTGCTGATAAGAGTTCTGCTTTTTGGGGCTTCGGCTTTAGCATTTAGGGTTTGGGGTTTAGGGTTTCGGGTTTAGGGTTTCGGGTGTTCAAAATAGCCCTATTCCTCCCTCCCTCCCTCCCCTCGCTCCCCTCCCTCCCTCCCCTCCCTCCCTCCCCTCCCTCCCTCCACTCCCTCCCTCCCTCCCTGCACCTCGGGGCACGTCTCGCCCACAACGCGGCTGCAGTCGAAGGTTTCCCCCGAGTCCAGCAGCGCCAGCGTGTGGTCCTCTTCTCTCAAGAGAAGGACCCCTCTGACAACCCTAAAAATAC
>CAJNDS010000217.1:0-72500 GCA_905221605.1 Symbiodinium natans | reverse complement strand
TCAGTTCCAGGAGTTCAGGCTGCCAAGGCCAGGCATGTTTAGGGTTGAGGGTTGAGGGTTTAGGGTTTAGGGTTTAGGGTTTAGGGTTTAGGGTTTAGGGTTGAGGGTTTAGGGTTTAGGGTTTAGGGTTGAGGGTTTAGGGTTTAGGGTTGAGTGTTGAGGGTTTAGGGTATCTCGGGTACTTTATCATCATTGCGTATGGAGTATGAGGAGACACTAAGGTCTTCTCAAACCCCCGCACACCAGCCGAATCCCGCTTCGCAGGAACCCCAAAATCTAAAGCCCCAAAGCCTTAATCCCTGCAGCTTGGATTCAGGGGGTTGCGAGGGCTTAGGGTTTAGGGTTTAGGGTTTCGGGTTTAGGGTCTTGGGGGATTAGGGTTTTAGAGTCTGGGTTTGAGGGGTGGAGGGGTCAATGTGTGTGTGTGTGTGCCGACGAGCGACGCTGAGGTTGAGGAAAGGGCCTTGGCGTGCATTTCTGAAAGGGTTTTGGGTTTGGGGTTTAAGGTTTAGGGTTTAGGGTTTGGGGTTGAGGGTTTGCGGTTTGGGGTTTGGGGTTTGGGGTTTGGGGTCTGGGGTTTGGGGTTTGGGGTTTGGGGTTTGGGGTTTGGGGTTTGGGGTTTGGGGTTTGGGGTTTGGGGTTTGGGGTTTGGGGTTTGGGGGTTGGGGTTGGGGTTTGGGGTTTGGGGTTTGGGGCTTGGGGCTTGGGGTTTGGGGTTTGGGGTTTGGGGTTTGGGGTTTGGGGTTTGGGGTTTGGGGTTTGGGGTTTGGGGTTTGGGGTTTGGGGTTTGGGCGCGAGCCGCGTTTAACGACGCATGAACATTCGTGACACCTCTGAACTCTGAACCCCAAGTGCCTTGACTGTTCCGTCCCTCAGAAATTCTTGAGATGCAACTAAGGCTTTAGAGTTTAGGGTTTAGAGTTTAGGCTCGGGCGCGAAAGCCCCAGACCACCCAAGACAACCCCGCCCGCCCCCCCCCCCGCCCCTACCCGAAGCCCCAAATCCTGAACCCTAAACCCTGAACCTGTTAACACCGTTAGAACCCGTTTTGAGATCCGTCAAGCCCCTTCTTGGGTCTCGGAGCCCCGCACAGCCCAGTTTCAGATTACCCGAAACCCTAAACCCTAAACCCTAAACCCCAGATATGATTTCATTCTCATTTCCCTAAACCCTAAACCCTAAACCCTAAACCCTAAACCCTAAACCCTAAACCCCAAGAACCTTAGAGAAGCTTAGGGAGCCTTAGGGAGTAAAGGGGGGTATTAGGGAACCTTGGGTTACATAACCCCCCTTGAACCCTCCTCCTCCCTCAAGAACCCTATCATCAGACAGATCTGAAGGCTTAGGCCTCTGAAAAACCTCTGAAGGATGGTTTCTGATTAGGGCGTAGGGCTTAGTGCTTAGTGTTCTTGAACCTTTGAACTTTCTTGATGTTGCTTCGGACTGTGGGGGCCCCCCCTAGATTACTGTAGCATATCAAAAAAAAGGTTTAGGGCCTAGGGCTTCAGGGGGTTGCGTCAAAGGGCTTCAGTGGACTGTAAGCTCCGGGTTAGGGTTTCGGGTTTAGGGTTTAGGGTTTAGGGTTTAGGGTTTAGGGTTTAGGGTTTAGGGTTTAGGGTTTAGGGTTTAGGGTTTAGGGTTTAGGGTTTAGGGTTTAGGGTTTAGGGTTTAGGGTTTAGGGTTTAGGGTTTAGGGTTTAGGGTTTAGGGTTTAGGGTTTAGGGTTTAGGGTTTAGGGTTTAGGGTTTAGGGTTTAGGGTTTAGGGTTTAGGGTTTAGGGTTTAGGGTTTAGCAGCTTTTTCGCCAGCAACCTGCGGCCCTGAGTCTCCGAACCAAAAGCACAGAATTCAGCCTCGGCGCCGTTGTCGCGGATCTCCTGGAAGCTCTCGCAGTTCATCTCGGGCTCCTCAGCCAAGTGGGCCCAAAGCCCTAAACCCTAAACCCTACATCCTAAACCCTAAACCCTAAACTAAACCCTAAACCCTAAACCCTAAACCCTAAACCCTAAACCCTAGACCCTTAAACCCTAAACCCTAAACCCAAGCGGTTCGGTTGGATTCCCCGCCCTGACCCTGCACCCGCAAATTCCTGCTGCAAGCTGCAATCATGATCATACACTTGAAAACTACATATCTATAGGACTTATATGACTGTGACTTTTGGAATGTAGCTGGGGAGAAGGGGGAAGTAAATATAACACGAGACGAAGGGACCTCAGGCTTCGAAGAGCCCGACAAGAACTTCGCAGTAACCCTCAACCCCACACTCCAAAACGTGAAGAACAGGCATGAGCCTCAGATGTCGGACCATGAGCTCTACTTTTCTGAGGTGTCACCAGGTAATTTAAGGGTTCCTTGAGCTTCCACCACCCTAAACCCTAACCCCTCTAAACCCTAAACCCTAAACCCTAAACCCTAAACCTCAAACCCTAAACCCTGATCCCTGAACTCGATAGCCATGGTCCCCTTGCCGCCATGGCGCCAGAACGCCTTGGGCGCTGACTTTGGGCTTCACCTTCTTCTCCTGAGCTTCGTCCACACACCCTAAACCCTAAACCCCAAACCCTAAACCCTAAACCCTAAACCCTACAGGGTACAGGGTCGCCCGTCTCAACTTTTCACGCTCCGTATTATGAGGATCTCCCGAAGGCCATCCTTAAGAGCACCTTCGAGGTGCAACAAGGGCGGGTTTAGGGCTTATAGGGTTTAGGGTTTAGGGCTTAGGGCTTAGGGCTTAGGGCTTAGGGCTTAGGGCTTAGGGCTTAGGGCTTAGGGCTTAGGGGTTATGGGTTATGGGTTAGGGGTTAGGGCGTAGGGGTTCGGGTTTAGGGTTAATTATATATGGGTGGGGGGGGGTCAATTTGATATGTATTCGGCGATGGGTGTTCCGAAATGCCGGGTGAAGTCAGCTAGGCCGCGCTACGGAGTTGCAGGGTGTCGTTCTCTTTGAACCAGAGTGAATGCTCGTTGAGTGGCGGGCATGAGCTAGCATAGAGTTTAGGGTTTAGGGTTTAGGGTTTAGGGTTTAGGGTTTAGGGTTTAGGGTTTAGGGTTTAGGGTTTAGGGTCTAGGGTTTCACACCACTCAACGCTCCATTTCTTAGATTCTCGCTGTTGCCGTAGGTTGCTTTCTGACTTGACTCGTTGGTTCAGAATCGACATCAACCAGAATCTCGCATTTGTGCGAGCACCCGTCTCCTCGAAATACAGATGCCCCAGGCCCAAAACCCGAGAACATTCGAAACGCCCCCCCCTCCCGGCCTGTTTGGTCGTTTGGGGCATGTAAAGTAGGGCTCTTGTAGGCCCTAAGCCCACAGCTGTAAACCCCCTAACCGCAAAACCCCAACGCAAAAAACCCAAAAAAACCCGAACCCCGAGCCCCTAAACCTTGAACCCTAAACCCTAAACCCTAAACCCTGAACCCTAAATCCTAAACCCTAAACCCTAAACCCTGAAACCTGAACCCTGAACCCTGGCCCTCCCTCCCCAAAGTCACCACTGAGGCCAGCGCGTACTCGGCGAGAAGGATGGGGGGAAAGTTCGTCAGAACGCGGCTCGCCATCTCTCTGTAGGAGGCCTATTTCAGGCACCAAGAACTACAGCGGAGACTTGTAGGGTTTAGGGTTTAGGGTTTAGGACTTAAGGCTTAGGGCTTAGGGCTTAGGGCTTAGGGCTTAGGGCTTAGGGCTTAGGGCTTAGGGCTTAGGGCTTAGGACTTAGCATTCAAACTCACAGAACCCCTGATCTACACCGGTTTCAGCGGGTCCGCAAACCCTAACCCCCAAACCCCAAACCCCAAACCCAAACCCCAAACCCCAAACCCCAAACCCCAAACCCCAAACCCCAAACCCCAAACCCCAAACCCTAAACCCTAAACCCTAAACCCCAACCGCCAAAAACCCAAAACCCGAAGCCCCTGCCTCAAGCATGTTGCGCACCGTGCGGCCGTTTCCGTTGGCGCGGTTCTCCTCTTTCTCACAGTCCTGCTCCCACTGCGGGGCTCTCTAAACCCTAGAACCCTCGATCCCTAAAATTCTAGAACCCTAAACTTCTAGAACCCTAACCCCTGCAGACCTACCCTAAACCCTAAACCCTATACCCTAAACCCTAAACCCTAAACCCTAAACCCTAAACCCTAACCCCTAAACCCTAAACCCTAAACCCTAAACCTGCACCACGGGGACTATGGCTTCGGGTTTCCCCCCCAAGTGTCCTCGGCGTCGCAGCAGCCAGTCCGGAAGCGGATCGATGCTGACATCCACCCACAAACATCCTGTGAACAGCTTCTGCGGTTTGGGGTCTTTAGGGTATAGGGTTGAGGGTTTAGGTTTAGGGTTGAGGGTTGAGACGTTGACGGTTTAGGGCGGTGGGTCGTCAGCTTCGGATTTACGGCTTTTGGCTTAGGACTTGGCCCTAAACCCTAAACCCAAAACCCTAAACCCTACTGTAAACCGCCTAAACCCTAAACTTGGGTCCTGGACTCGACGTTGTGTTCCAGCTCTGGTCTAATTGTAGACTCGTTTCTTGGGGCGAAACCCTGCTTGTATAGGTGGTACACAGTCATATGAAACATGAGGTGCCCCAAGAAAGGAACCGGTCCAGGTATGTACGAAGCGTCGCCCTCCCCTGGAGCTTGAAAGGTTTTGGAGTGCTTGGATCTCAGGTGCCTAGGTGCAAGGTTTAGGGTTTAAGGTGTCGGGTTTAGAGTTTAGGGTTTAGGGTTGTAGGATTTCACATTGAAGGGGTACGGGTCTAACCCTGAACCCTGGAGGGTTTGAGGGTGGAGGCGCGCAAACTGGCACGAAGGAGCAAAGTGTCCTTTGCAAGACCTGCCGCGCAGACGCCACTGGACTTGTCCTCCAAGGCCAAACGCTGAACTCAACAAATCTTCAACCGTAAAACCTGGACGACCTTAAACCCTGCAAGCCTCCCTTGAACGCGAAGCCCTGAAAAGGTCTCGGTTTCGGGGTGTCGGGTTTCGGGTTTCGGGCGTGGGGTTCAGGGTTAAACCTTCTTGTTTGTTGTGAGGACACCTTTGGGCACTGACCACGCCTTTGCACAGCTCTTGAGGCTCTCAACCCCAGCGCCCTTAGCGTGCTTCGGGGCTGTCCGGGAGGATCGCCACGTTCTTGGACTTCATGAGGCTTTCTCCGATCTCGACGAGCTCGGGGCAGGTGTAGTCGCCTGGTTAAAATATGGGGCTTCTGTGGGGTTCATATTATGGGCTTTAGGGACGTTTTCAAGGCCCTCAGCCTTCCTCTCCTGGATGGTTTGCGGGTGTCACACGGTCCGTGCACACCATCACACAGGATTTGCCATGGTGTGCACCCCAGGTTCACGCTCCTTCCCTACCCACATCTCGGCACCTCGAAACCCTAAACCCTACACCCTAAACCCTAAACCCTAAACCCTAAACCCTCAGAAGCTACCCCCCGAAGTCGCACGCAAGGGGCGGAAGTAGAACTCGAAGGCCACGCGCGACTTGAATCCAGGGTTCGCGGCGATGAACTCCATCATCTCGGCAGCATAGCCTTGAAAGTTGAGGGCTTCCTGCTTAGGGTTTAGGGTTTAGGGTTTAGGGTTTAGGGTTTAGGGTTTAGGGTTTAGGGTTTAGGGTTTAGGGTTTAGGGTTTAGGGTTTGGGGTTTGGGGTTTAGGGTTTGGGGTTTAGGGTTTAGGGTTTAGGGTTTAGGGTTTAGGGTTTAGGGTTTAGGGTTTAGGGTTTAGGGTTTAGGGGTTCCTTAGGGGTTCGCCGCGATTTCTTGTTTTCTGCTTCGGGTTTTGGGGTTTTGGGTTAGGGCTTGGGAGGGGGGGGGGGGGGGTGATTTGAGTCGACTGGCTTAGGACTGATTCTCCCGAACAAGAATAGAGTGTAGACCCCTTGCCCTAGTCCCAATAAAGAACTATACGTACTGGTTCTTAGTGGGGGAGGGAGTTGGGTACCTTGTATAAATCCTTTAAAAGGGCCATATTGGGGCGGGGGGGGGGGGATTTAGGGCGCCTAAGTCCCCTCACCCCCTACGAAGAGACAGTGCAAGCCTGCAAAAAACAGAAACGTGCGCTGCCTGAAGCATGGTGGGGGCCGCCTACGGAGAGAACCCCCCAAGTTTGCCTGAATTACACCCAAGGAGCTCCAAACCCTAAACCCTAAACCCTAAATCCTAAATCCCAAACCCAAAACCCTAAACCCTAAATCCGAAAAGCTGGAGGGCCCCATTAAAACAGGTGTCCCTCATTGAGTCCCTGAAGAACCGGCTTCGGCATGCTGCGCCCACATCCTGGAGACCCTAACCCTAAACCCTAAACCCTGAACCCTAAACTCTAAACCCTAAACCCTAAACCCTAAACCCTAAACCCTAAACCCTAAACCCTAAAACCCTAAACCCTAAACCCTATGAGCTTTGCAGTTCTTATGGCTTCTTATCTAGGATGGCCCTTAACAACCCTCTGACAAATATTCCTGACTATGATCCTCTTGCACCCACTAAGGGTAAGTACAACATATCCCAACCCAGACCCCCCTGAAAGGATCCAAAAGCAAAGAACCCCCAAATAGTACCCTCTACTACTATTGGGCCATTCTTCGGAACCCTTAAGGGGATCTATTTCTTGGATATCCCTAAACCCTAAACCCTAAACCCTAAACCCTAAACCCTAAACCCTAAACCCTAAACCCTAAACCCTAAACCCTAAACCCTAAACCCTAAACCCTAAACCCTAAACCCTAGCTATGCTGCATACAGAAGCCGGCCAAGATCACGACCACCTTGTCGCGGTGATCCTTCGTCTCGAGGGCAGGGCAACACGAGGGTGGACCCGAAGTATGGGTTTAGGGTTTAGGGTTTAGGGTTTGGGGTTTGGGGTTTGGGGTTTGGGGTTTGGGGTTTAGGGTTTTGGGGTTTAGGGTTTAGGGTTTAGGGTTTAGGGGTTTGGGGTTTGGAGTTTGGGGTTTAGGGTTTTGGGGTTTGGGGTTTGGGGTTTGGGGTTTAGGGTTTAGGGTTTAGGGTTTAGGGCTTAGGGTTTAGGGTTTAGGGTTTAGGGCTTAGGGTTTAGGGTTCAGGGTTCAGGGTTCAAGGGCCTTCCTCTAGCCTGACACGAAGAGGGGGGGCGTTCAGTTCGAGGGCTTCTGAACCTCAACACGTGACTCTCCTCCATCAACTTGATGAGGGTGTCCACCGCCTCATGGCCGTACATGTCCTGCTCTCTTCCATCAGATCGCGCCCGACACTCCACCCAAGCGACCGACATAGCTGAACACCCCACTGAGATCCTTCGACCTGAACGCCCTCCTCAAAAACCCAGCAAGAAGGGCTGCCAGGCCGAGATTTTTGCCCTGAACCCTACGAAAATCCAAACCCTACAGCCCGCACAAAAAAAGGCTTAGAAGGACCACAGCAGGCCCCATGGACTCTAGACTCTGAACCCCAAACCCTGAACCCTAAACCCTAAGCCCTGAACCCTAAACCCTGAACCCTGAACCCTGAACCCCACAAACCCTAAACCCTAAACCCTAAACCCTAAACCCTAAACCCCGCACCTCCGAGCCGGGGTTGACCAAGGAATAGGCCTGCCCGCTCGTGTTCAGCTCAAAGGTTAACAGGAGCTCAGGTAGGGTTTAGTGATTTCGGGGTGTTTAGGGTTTAGGGTTTAGGGTTTAGGGTTTAGGGTTTAGGGTTTAGGGTTTAGGGTTTAGGGTTTAGGGTTTAGGGTTTAGGGTTTAGGGTTTAGGGTTTAGAGTTTAGGGTTTAGGGTTTAGGGTTTAGGGTTTAGGGTTTTCGGGGTGTTTTTGGTTTAAATAGGGGTCTAGAGCTCAGGATTCCTGGGGTGTAGGGCTTGTAAGGCCTATTGGGTTTAAATCGGGGTTTAGGGTTTAGGGTTGGGGGTTTGGGGTTTAGGGTTTAGGGTTTTGGGGTTTGCAGGGTTTACAGGCTTTAGGGAGGCCTAAACACCTAAGCCCTCCGAAAAGCCCGAAACCCTCTAACCCGCACCCCGCACGACTTCGCAGTCCAGAGTTGCCCCAAGCAACAAAGCATCCCAAAAAGCTGCCTTGAAGCATTTTTAGGGTAAAAAAGGGGCCTCATTAGCTAGAATAGGGTTTTGGGGTCATTAGAGTATAAATATAAAGGGATCCTAAGGAAATACTAGTGGAAATTATTCCGACCCCTATATTACAAGCTTGAGGGTGTTTAGGGTTTAGAGTTTAGGGTTTAGGGTTTAGGGTTTAGGGTTTAGGGTTTAGGGTTTAGGGTTTAGGGTTTAGGGTCTAAGACCGTGCCTCATCGATGAAGAGCACACCTCCCTTGGCTTTCCTCAGTGTGCCCAAAGGGGCTCGAGGAAGTTTTGGAAGAGGGTTTAGGAATTAGGGTTTAGGGTTTAGGGTTTCGGGGTTAGGGTTTGAGATTTTTGGGTTTAGGGTAGGAGTTTAGGCTTCAAACCCCCAAGCCTGCAATCCTCAAGCCCGAAACTCCCCTCCGACGGAAGCTCCTAAATTCCTGCCTGAACCCCTAAACCCCTACTCCCCGAACCCCTCCCCTAGACCCTAAACCCTAAACCCTAAACTCCTAGACCCTAGTCCCTAAACCCCAAACCCTAAACCCTAAACTCCTAGACCCTAAACCCTAAACCCTAAACCCGAAACCCTAAACCCTAAACCCCCTCAACTGCTCCAGGGATCTCGAAGACTTTGGCGACCTGCAGCGCCGTCTCCCCCAGATGCTGCCCGACGAGGTCGGCCCGACTCACCTCCGTGACCTCCGCAACCGGCGGCTTTTTGAAGCTGCAGGGTTTAGGGTTTAGGGTTTTGGGTTTTGGGTTTTGGGTTTTGGGTTTAGGGTTTAGGGTTTAGGGTTTAGGGTTTAGGGTTTAGGCCCATTAAACCCTGAACCCTAAAGCCTACATAAAGCCCTCAAACCCTCAAACCCTCAAACCCTCAAACCCGAAACCCTGAGCCATTCAGAGCCTCCACCCTCTACCATAAACCCTCCACCCTAAGCCTTGGGGTTTAGGGTTTTGTGTCTGGGCTCTGGGGGCTTCGGGTTTAGGGTTTAGGGTTTAGGGTTTTGGGTTTAGGGTTTAGGGTTTAGGGTTTAGGGTTTAGGGTTTAGGGTTTAGGGTTTAGGGTTTAGGGTTTAGGGTTTAGGGTGCAGGCCCTGCACCCTGGCGCCAAGTGACCAGGCTTCCTTCCCGGGAACTTGAGATGGCCCCCATGGCCACCTTCGTGACGGCTCCCAGAAAAACACTAGGGGTTCTTAGGGTTTAGGGTTTAGGGTTTAGGGTTTTTGGTTTAGGGTTTAGGTTTTTCAGAAGCGGGGTACTGGGGCCGGAGTCACAGTGACAAACTACGTAGCTGCAGTTCTCGGTCTGAGCCCAAGGCGCCTGTTATACAGGAACTTGTGTCAATGTAGCTGCACTCGAATACATGACTGTGCATGCCTATACAAATGTTCTGCATACAGCTCCTACTCAACGCGAAATCCAACTCGGCGCCTCTAAACAGGAAAATCTCACAAGGGTTTAGGGTTTAGGGTTTAGGGTCTAGGGTCTAGGGTTTAGGGTCTAGGGTTTAGTGAGGCTTCTTAGGCAGTTCTCGGCCTAGAATCTCCCGTGGCCTATAAAGACCAAAAACCAGGTGCCTTTTCTTGCTTAACCGCTGGTCAGGGCTCGGGGATTTAGGGTTCGGGTGTGGCTAACGTGGCGCGGAGTTTGGGGTTTGGCCTAGGGGGTTTGGGATTTGGGTTTTGGGCCTATAAGGGCTTCGGAGCCTAACACGGATCCTGAACTACCCCTCTCTCCCCTCCGCCCACCTTATCTGCCCAAGGGTATTGGGCCTTGATTTCCAGCAACCCCAAACCCTAAACTGCCCAAACCTCAACCCCTATACCCTAAACTGCCCCAACCCTAAACCCTAAACCCCAAAACCCCTAAACCCCCCTAGACCCCTAGACCCCTAAACCCCTAAACCCCTAAACCCCTAAACCCCTAAACCCCTAAACCCCTAAACCCCCAAACCCAAACCCCTAACCTAAACCCTAAACCCGCAAACCCCTAAACCCCGAAACGCCTAAGCCCTAAACCTAAACCCCTAAACCCCGAAACCCTTAACCCGGAAACCCTAAACCCTCAAGACCAGGATGAATAGAAATTGTATGTGGTATCACTGTGAGTTTACACAGATGAAGTTGTCTGTCTAAACAGCTGCCAAGCCGGGCTTCGGTAAATTCGGGAGGCCAATCTTTCAATTCACCTCTGCCTCTGAAGACGAACCTATAGGAAGAATGAAACCACCCGCGCCAAAGCAAAAACCGAAACCCGCCCAAACTTTCGCCCAAAACTCCGGACACAAACCCTATACAATTTCCAAAGCAAAAACCAAAACCCGCTCAAAACCTGATCAACACTTTCGCACAAAACTCCGGACACAAGCCCTATACAATTTCTACGAACCCTAAACCCTAAACCTAAACCCTAAACCCTAAACCCTAAACCCTAAACCCTAAACCCTAAACCCTAAACCCTAAACCCTACCTGGGTCGCCGAACCCGTGGTTAATTATTGGTTGTGTTGGGTCCGCTAAACCCTAAACCCCTAAATTCTCCAGGGCCAGGAGCCATCAGCTCGCCCACGATCCTGGCCACCACAGTCTTGCCTGACCCAGCGGTTGGTTTGGGGTTTGGGGTTTAGGGTTTAGGGTTTAGGGTTTAGGGTTTAGGGTTTAGGGTTTAGGGTTTAGGGTTTAGGGTTTAGGGTTTAGGGTTTAGGGTTTAGGGTTTAGGGTTAGGGCTTAGGGTTTAGAGTTTAGGGTTCAGAGTTTAGGGCTTATTTGAAATTTTTAACGGTTCAGGTCCGGGGAAGGTTTCGAGGAAAGCTTATGTTTGACTTTTCCTTCGGCCAATAGAAAAAAGCATATTTGGACCCCATTGTCCCTCTCTCTTCACTTGTGAAGAAAGAACCACCTTTTTTAACTTTAGAATAATTTCCAAGGTGCAGGGGCTTGAGGGTTTAGCAGGTTTAGGGCTTATGCAGAACTACCTAGTTAAACACCTAAGCCACTTGAAATTTCATTGTCCCTCCGTAAGACAACCTCCAAGCCCGAAACCCCCCCACCCCTGGCTGGTTAGTAATAAGTGAGTGAATGGGGGCCCTACATAAGCCCTTAAAGGGTCTACGTAGGGCCCTTCTTCCCCCACTCAGAACCAGGGGGACCTGTGCCAGGGTTGCCCAGGAAGGACATGTGCAGCGACTGCTCCCCGATGCTGGGAAGGCCAAGACGCGCGCGCTCCCTCTTAAACTCCACCTCAGGACGCAGTGGGCGCTTGGATAACCCAACGCTTGAGGGCTCAAAGTTTAAGGGCTTGAGGTTTACGGGTTGAGGGCTTCAGGGTTTAAGGTCCTAGGGCTTAAGGGTTTCAGGCTTTAAGGGTTGAGGGCTCTAAAGGCATCTGCAGGGAGGGTCAAGGACATCCAACGCGGGTTTGGGAGGCTTGGGGGGGTTGGCTTCGCCTGCCGAGATTCCTCTTCATGGCCCTAGGCTTCAGGATTCGCGTTCTGGGAACACACTGTCAAGCAGACCATATAAACACGTTTAGATACCTAGACTAGTACTCAAACCTTATCCGATCTCTTGTCGACACAATGCTGACACGTTGACACGATCTAGTTCGTGAAAAGTACGAGCCTAGAGACCTAAATCCCTAGAACCGTAACACCTAAGCCCCTTAAGCCCCCTAGAACCCTAATTACGACGTTCTCTCATGGACTCTGTGGTTCGGGGCCTGCGCCGTGAGCTCGCGCATCTGGGCCTGTCACATGGAGGAGCGGAGTATTTTTCGGCTGCTCGGGCGCAAGGGTCATGCGACAGCTGCTCTGGCACGAAGAAACCCGGGTTTAGGGTTTAGGTTTTGGGGTTTGGGGTTTAGGGTTTAGGGTTTAGGGTTAAGGGTTTAGGGTTTAGGGTTTAGGGTTTAGGGTTTAGGGTTTAGGGTTTAGGGTTTAGGGTTTAGGGTTTAGGGTTTAGGGTTTTAGGGTTTAGGGTTTAGGGTTTAGGGTTTAGGGTTTAGGGTTTAGGGTTTAGGGTTTAGGGTTTAGGGTTTAGGGTTTAGGGTTTAGGGTTTAGGGTTTAGGGTTTAGGGTTTAGGGTTACGCGCAAATGTTCCCAAACTGTTAAAGTTCCGGTTTGTTTTGGGTCAGTGGTGGCATTTCGGGCAGAGCTTTGCGGCGAATTGCTGCCGTGAACGGCGCCCTTATAAACCCTAAACCCTAAACCCTAAACCGTAAACCCTAAACCCTAACCCCTAAACCCTAAACCCTAAACCCTCAACCCTAAACCCTAAACCCTAAACCCAAACCCAAACCCCAAACCGTGAACCCGTAAACCGTATAAACTTGGGATGTTCCCCGTTCTACTAACCCCCTATGATACCCCCTATGCCCTATGAAGGACTGTTTGTATACCGGGAGAATAGCCCAAGTGTAAACCCTAAACCCTAAACCCTAAACCCTAAACCCTAAATTAACCCTAAACCCTAAACCCTAAGCACCCGAAAGGCTGGGATGCCTTCACTTCGGTGAGACCCACCAGGCTGTCCAGCTCCCGCATGATCTCCTCGACCAGGAGGTGTTTCAGGGGCCCTAAACCCTAAACCCTAAACCCTAAACCCTAAACCCTAAACCCTAAACCCTAAACCCTAAACCCTAAACCCTAAACCCTAAACCCTAAACCCTAAACCCTAAACCCTAAACCCTAAACCCTAAACCCTAAACCCTAACCCTGAACCCTGAAAGCTTGGGTTGGGGAGCGTGTGTGATTGTGGGCCTGCGGTACCTCTTAACTTCAGCAGGGCGCAAAACCCTTTAAGGGGTAGGGTTTCGGGGTTAGGGTTCAGGGCCAGGATTTTAATTTAGGTCCAGGATCAGTCAAAAATCATGTCGCTGACAACCCTGAACTGAACTCCATAAGCACATAAATACCACCATGATAGCCTTGGGCACGATGGTCATTGTCAGTATCCCCAAAAGGACGTGTGTAGAAAGTTGCCCCTAAATCCTAAGCCTCAGACCCGAAACCCTTAACCCTAAGCTTGCCCTAAGCAGATGCCAAATCCTCAGAAATCGGAACCACACAAAGACATGAACAAACGATGCAACTCCTACTTCTGAGGGAGGCGCCAAAATACAAACACACAAACACTGCTTGTGAGAGATGTGAGGATACAAACAGACAAACAACACCCAGCACCCTAATTCTTAACCAGTGGGCTGCCTCCTGTGCTTATACGTCTCCTTCTCTTTCGGGGCATACAGCACGCCCCATGAAAATGAATGCCAGACACCGTAATGACTACACAAAAAACACATACAAAAGCAGTTAAACCCGATGAAACAACTGAGGAAGAATTGCGGATCAAGCCCCAAAACGTTCAGAAACAACATGCGAAAAACAAAGCGGCCAAAAAGAAACCCTGGCAAACCCAAAACAGCCCAACAGGCCCCAAAAGGCCTGCTAGCCCCAACCAGCAAAGAGTCCCAACGAAAAGAAGCCCTAAACCCCAAACCCTCAAAAAGCCCCAAAAGGCCTAAACACATACCCCAAACCTCTCCTTAAACCCCAAACCCCAAACCCCCAAACCGAAAATCTAAACCCCTAAACCCTAAACCCTAAACACCCCGAAGCCCCAAAATACCTAAACCCCTCATTAAACCCCAAACCCCCAACACGGAACTCCAAACCCTGCAAACACCCCGAAGCCCCCAAAAATACCCCAAACCCATGGCCCTAAACCCTAAACCCTAAACCCTAAACACCCCGAAGCCCCCAAAAACACCCCCAAGCCCGTGGCCCTGCCCTGCGGAAGCCTCCGGCGTCCGCTGCGCCAAGCGGCGGCTGCTGTTTGTCGGAACGCCTGAGTTTTGGTGACTTCTGGGAGTTTTTGCGAAGGTTTAGGGTTTAGGGTTTGGGGGCTTAATTCGGGCTTAGGGTTCAGGGTTCAGGGTTCAGGGTTTAGGGTTTAGGGTTCAGGGGTTTAGGGGATTAGGGGTTTAGGGGTTTAGGGGCTTAGGGGCTTAGGGGCTTAGGGTTAAGGGCTTCGGGCCCCAAAGAAGCAGCAGCTCCCCACGTCCACTCCCACTGCGCGTGCGCGCGCGGCGCTTTGAAGCCGCGGCGCCATGGATCCGGGCCCAGGCAGGGCCCCAGAAAGTTAGGAGAAGCAGCAGCAGGGGAGTCGGTAACACGTAGCCCATGGCTGGATCTGGCAAACCGCGAGCCACAGTGGCTGAGGGCACCAAACTCAGGGGGGGGGGGATCCGTTTTCGGGTTCGGAGGCCTCTCAGGTTGCGGGTTTTTGGGGTTTTTGGGGCTTTAGGCTTTGGTTAGGATTTAGGGTTTAGCGTCTTGGGTTTAGGGAATACAGACTCTCAAGGATGGGACACCTGATGCCCCAAAACGAACGACTCCACACACCTCCGAAGCCGCTAGATCTCCTAGAGGACCAGGCTACTGAGTCATGTTTCAGGGCCCACCTTCTGAAACCCTCAGCCCGAAAACCCCATAAACCCTAGACCCTAAACCCTTTGGAGGTTTAGAGCTCCAAGCTTGCGAGTGTTGAGGGTTTTCATGACATCGGGCTTGACGCCTGAGACTTTCTACAGGGTTTAGGGTTTTGGGGTTTTGGGTTTAGGGTTTAGGGTCTAGGGATTGCGTGTTAGGATGCCCCTTTTCGACGCCCGCAGTCGACCGATCGGGTCTGCGCAACTTCTGCTGCGACAGATTCCCCCTGTGGGGTCGCGCCTCTGCGCGTAGGTCGCGCGAGGTCGGGCTCACCGCGTTGCGGGGCACTGTCGATGCAATGGGGCTCTGGGATTCGAGCAGAAAGCCACCAACCCATAAAACCTCGGTTTAGGGTTTAGGGTTTAGGGTTTAGGGTTAGGGCTTTAGGGTTCGGGAACGGGGCGTGAGTTCAGTGCATCTGTACACTGTGCTGTACCATCCCGCTTGCGGGGAAGTGCGTGCACTGACTGACGACTCTCCCCTGAACAAAAGGCGAACGCAAGGAAACCCTAAACCCTAAACCCCTTGAACAAAAGGTGAACGCCGGTGCAGTGGAAAAGACCCCTCTCCGAACCGGGCAGAAGCCACCAACCCTTAACCCTAAGCCCTGAATCCTAAACAGCCCACCCTCCCTCCCACCCTCCCCCCTCCCACCCCCACACCCACACCCACACCCCTTCCCAAATTCATATACCCTGAATCTCGAATCAAAAGATCCGTCAGGCCCATACAAAACCCGATGCCCTCCCAGCTTCAACCGAAGACCCTGAATCCCTCCTAAAACCTGTCAACGCTACGACCCTAAAACCCTCAAACCTTAAACCCCCCAAAACCAAAAACCCAAAACCCCCAAACCCAAAATTCCCTGAGTCCCAAACCCTAAACCCTAAACCCTCAATTCTAAACCCTAAATTCTAAACCCTAAACCCTAAACCCTAAACCCTAAACCCTAAACCCTAAACCCTAAACCCTAAACCCTAAACCCTCAACTCACGGCTATCAAGCCGTACATCCTGAAGCCGCTGGCGAGAGCAATCTTCGGAGGGCGGGGGCGACTCTCAGGCCAGCTCCCGGTGCTCCGTCTCCCTTAGTGGCCGGTTTAGGGTTTAGGGTTGGAACCGGACATAGCTCTCCTTTAGGGTTTGGGGTTTCGGGTTTAGGGTTTAGGGTTTAGGGTGGTGCTCCATCTCCCTTGATGGTTTAGGGCTTTAGGGCTTTAGGAGGGGGGGGTTTAATAGGGCTTTGGGCGGTTTAGGGTTTAGGGTTTAGGGTTTAGGGTTTAGGGTTTAGGGTTTAGGGTTTAGGGTTTAGGGTTTAGGGTTTAGGGTTTAGGGTTTAGGGTTTAGGGTTTGCTCTCCAGGTACCTGCTGCCCATGAACCCCCCCCCCCTCCCTGTTAAGAACCCGATGAGAAGAACCCGGTCCAACCTTCGCTGAAGCTCGTCCGAGCCCACCCACAAAGGCCACAAACACCCGCTTCGATTCAACTGACATCCTACCCTGAACCCTCAGAAAAAAAAAAAAAAAAGGAATAAACCCTAAACCCTTTTCCCTAAGCCCTAAACCCTAAGCCCTAAACCCTAAACCCTAAACCCGAAACCCTAGACCCTGAGCCTCGCATCCTCATCCCTCAGCCTCTGCACCCTGCGCCCGCCCACGGAATGAGCTGCCTACAAACCCGAAAGAGACCCTCAACCACGCGGAAACAAACAAAAAAAACGAAACCCTAGCACTCAAAAACATGATTCCCAAATAGGCCGTAAGCCCTCAACCCTTGAAACACCTTCTTAAGGACCCCTCAAACCCCCCTAAACCCTAAACCCTAAACCCTAAACCCTAAACCCTAAACCCTAAACCCTCCGAAACCCTCCTAAGCACTAAACCCTAAACGCCAACGAAAAGGCCTCGCCCTCTCTCTGAGGCCCTGGGCCAGTCCCACAAGTTGTGCTTCAGCGTCCGGAGGCCCTGTCAGGCTTTGTGGTATACGCTTTGGGAGTCGGGTCTGCAAGATATAGGGTTTAGGGTTAGGGCTTAGGGTTAGGGTTTAGGGTTTAGGGTTTAGGGTTTAGGGTTAAGGGTTTAGGGTTTAGGGTTAAGGGTTTAGGGTTTAGGGTTTAGGGTTTTGGGTTTAGGGTTTAGGGTTTAGGGTTTAGGGTTTAGGGTTTCGGGTTTGCAGGATGTCGGGTATATGAGGGCCAAGGATGTCCAGCGATGGATTTGGGAGGCCCAATGCTTCCTGATCCTTAAACTCTTGAAGCCTGCAGCCCTAAACCCGACACCCGAAACCCTACGCCAAATTCTGTAACCCCCCCCCCCCCCCGCCCCCGCCCGACACCCTCAACATACCCACTCAACACTTCAACCCTCTCTCTCCTCCTGATCGTGTCTACCTTCCACCCTGAAACCTGAACCCTTAACCCTAAACCCTACACCCTAAACCCTAAACCCTACACCCCAAATCCAACCTCGGCAGCAGTCAGTACTTCGTAGAAGGGCCTCGAAGCAAAGGATCAGCGCAATGCCCAGGCTGGCCGTTGCGTCCACGCCTAGGGCCCCCCCGCTGCGGTGGAGGGGTTCAGGGTTGAGGGGTTGAGGGGTTGAGGGGCTGAGGGGTTGAGGGGCTGAGGGGTTGAGGGGGTTGAGGGGTGAGGGGTTGAGGGGGTGAGGGGTTGAGGTTGAGGGGTTGAGGGGTTGAGGGGTTGAGGGTTGAGGGTTGAGGGGTTGAGAGGGTTGAGGGGTTGAGGGTTGAGGGGTTTGAGGGGGTTGAGGGGTTGAGGGGTTGAGAGGGTTTGAGGGGTTGAGGGGGTTGAGGGGTTGAGGGGTTGAGGGGTTGAGGGGTTGAAGGGGTTGAGGGGGTTGAGGGGGTTGAGGGGGTTGAGAGGGGTTGAGGTGAGGGGGTTGAGGGGGTTGAGAGGGGTTGAGGTGAGGGGGTTGAGAGGGGTTGAGGGGTTGAGGGGTTGAGGGGTTGAGGGGTTGAGGGGTTGAGGGGTTGAGGGGTTTAGGGCTCGGGTTTGGGGTTTATGGCTTAGGGTTTTGGGTTTAGGGTTAGCTTGGGAGCCGCACAGGGCCATGTGAATTCAGACCCCAAACAGCCCCGAATCTCCAGCCTAGCCCCAACACCCCGCACTTGCAGCTCTAACCAACCTAAACCCTAAACCCTAAACCCTAAACCCTAAACTTCAAACTTCAGACTTCCAACCCGAACCCTGCCAGGGTCTTTCCCGAGAGCCGAACCGGAGACGGCCTTGTCAGGCGTTGAGAATTTGGGCGGTTCAAGGGTTCAGGATTCAGGGCTTAGGGTTTGGGATCTAAGGTTTAGGGTTTAGGGTTTAGGGCTTGGGGCTTAGGGTTTAGGATTTCGGGTTTAGAGGGTTTAGGGCCACTCGGGATATTGAGATTGAGGGGCTTTCCCGGGCCTTCTCCGAAAAACGATTTCGGGCCTTGCTAACGGCGAGTTTGGGGCTTTCAGGGTTGTTTTTGCCCTATATAAGCCCTAAGCCCGAAGCCCGAAGCCCTAAGCCGAGGACTTACACCCTAAACCCTAATCCTTTGGATTCGGGCGCAGGGCAGGAGGGCATAGCCTAAGGCCTGCTCCTTGCATGTTCTGTTAAGAAGCTGCCTTTTGGACTGGAAGCCTCCGGCAACCCTAAACCCTAAACCCTAAACCCTAAACCCTAAACCCTAACGTCCAGCTCTGGGTCTAGGTTGCTTTTTCGGGTGCATGGGTGTTTGAGCTTTTGAGATTCAAGGACTAAGGGAAAAGGGGTTTAGTGCTTAGGGCAAAGCGTTGTGAAATCCTTGAAGCCGTACGTCCTCCCCCAAACCCCAGGGGGGCCTTCGGGTTACCCTCCACGACCTGGCAGAAGAGCGGGAGAGAGGCAGGGAGACCCGAAACTGAACCCCGAGCCCTAAGCTGAAATCTGCAGGGAAGGCTTGGGGGAGGCAATGGGGGGGGGGTTATGGACTAAAGCTTTCGGGGGAAAGGGGGAAGGCTTCGAGCCTTTGCCTTATTTTGGGACATCGGAGGCTTCAGGGGCGAAGGGAGGCAAGCCCTGAACCCTCAACCCTAAGCCCCAAACCCCAAACCCTATACCCTAACCCTAAACCCTAAGCCCCAAGTCCTAAACCCAAACCCCAAACCCCAAACCCTAAACCCTAAACCCTAAACCCCAAGCCCCAAATCCTAAGCCCAAAACCCTAAACCCTAAAACCCCAAGCCCCAAAAACAGCCGAAACCCGAACCCCTGGCGGAAGCCTGCTCGAGCATGGCAGCGATGGCGCAGATCAAAGCCAGGAGGGCACCCAGCCTTTTGGGGGTTTTGGGGTGTAGGGTTTAGGGTTTAGGGTTTAGGGTCGAGGGTTTAGGGTTTAGGGTTTAGGGCTGAGGGTGGGTTTGGGGTTTGGGGCTGAGAGTTTAGGGCTTGGGGTTTAGGGTTTAGGTTTTGGGGCTCTAGATTTAGGCTTGCGGGTTGGGAGTTTGGGGTTTAGGGTTTGGGGGTGAGGTGTGCTTGGAGTGTAGGGGCGGGGGGTTGGAGGTGGCTGGGTTTTTTGGGGCTCAGCCAAAGGAGAGCTCCCAACCACACGGAAAGTCTCCTCTCTCCTCATGACTAGGAATCTCCAGGGCTTGAGGCCAAACCCTAAACCCTAAACCCTAAACCCTAAACCCTAAACCCTACACCCTCAGTGTGGGAAGATGTCAGGGCCTTTGGCTGGGCTTCAGAAAAGGCCAAAGCGGCCCCGGGGATCCGACACAGAGCAGAGGGCGTCCTTCCGCAGCACCTGGCGACAGAGCGTTCGGCGAGCTTTGTAATTTCTAGGGTTTCAGGTTTAGGGTTTAGGGTTGAGGGTCTTAAGTCTTCTAAGAGGTGGAAGGCTCCCGTATGGAGGACTTTTTGGGGGTTTGGGGTTTAGGATTTGAGGTTTCGGGTTCTGAGTGTGGAGAGGAAGCCATGCACTACGCCTCTGAAAGATTTTGGGCGGAGCGCTGTGGCACGACATCCCTAAACCCTAAACCCTAAACCCTCAACCCTCAACCCTAAACCCTAAACCCTAAACCCTAAACCCTAAACCCAGCCTGGCTACCAAGCTGCTTCGACAGCCGATGCTTCCAGACCTCAGTCGCGCTTCATGTGCCCTAGGGGCGGTCAGACCCTGTCCCGCGATGTGCCTGTCCAATCAACACGACCATGTTGGGTTTGCAATGTCTTTATATATACATATATACACATACATATATCTGTATGTATCTATACATACATACATACATACATACATACATACATACATACATACATACATACATACATACATACATACATACATACATACATACATGTATCTGTACTTACATATATACCGATGGCACCTCTGCATGATGAACTTCTATCAGACGTCTATCTCCTTTCAGAGCTGCCGTGGGGGGGCCGCTGAGTGTCTTTATCAGGGGGAAGCTCCAGGCTTATCCGTGGAAAGCTGCAACTTCTGCAAGCTTCGACCATCCTCAGGTCAGGATGCTGCAAGAATTCCCGGAGAAACCTGCGTTGAAATGTCTGTCGCATGCGTAGCGCAGCTCTCAGAGTCCTCACCTTCCCCCACACCAGCTTCCTTTCTTCTGCGTGCACAGTCATGATCTGCTTTCGTTCTGAATGAAATTCGAGCCCTAGCGCGCAAGTGGCCACAAACGTGGCAAACTTAAGACACGGAGAAGAAGAGAATCGGTTTTCATGTGACTTTTTCTAGAAGTCACCTGTAGGCCTGGCGCACTCCTATTCTTTGGCAACGTCCACGTCTCCAGATGGGCGCAAGTCATTGAACTGTAGCCGAAGCCTCCTTCAAGACTATCCCACCAGAAGGGATGCGAAGAAGCCAGCCCATCCATGAACCCTAAACCCTGAACCCTATAAGCCCTCAACCAAAACTGCAAGCAAGCCATCCCCATCTCAGCCCGCAGCAGCCAGGTACATGAAAATGGCCTTACTGGGAAGCAGATTGGGGCTTTTGGGGTTCAGGGTTCGGAATCTAAGTTCAGGTTTTGGGTTCGAGGGTTTGGGGCTTAGATGGGTCTAGTACTTGGGGTTCTGGCATTCAAGGTGAAGCCTAGATTACCACAAGATGTAGGCTTCAGGGTCTTGGGGGTATAGAGTTTTGGGGCTAAGGTTTTAGGGTTTCGGGTTTAGGGTTTGGGGTTCGGGGGCTCAGGGCTTAGGGTTTAGGGTTGCGGGTTTTGAGAACGGACTGGAGCACTCACGGGCTCTTCGCAAGGAAAAATTTCGGGAATCAGATTGCCGGAGGGGATCCCTACACGAGCCTGAGAGAGAGATGCAATGTACTTCATTCACGAAGCGTCCTCCTCGAGCCAAACTCCGAACCCTGAGCAAGCGGTCATTTTGTCCAGTAGGGCCGTGCCCAGAGTCGGAGAACCTTCGAAGACAACTGACAGCAGGGCCGCTGCAAAAAACACACACCCACACACACACACCTCACAACTCAGCCTCACAATCCGAAAGCACAGGGGCGGACCCCCCCACGACCCACCCCGCCACCACCCACCCCCAACAACCCACCCCCAACAACCCACCCCCCACAACCCACCCCTGGTCTGTACTTGGTATTCTTTTGCTTAAAGGGCTCTTCATAGGGAACTCCGGAAGCAGGTTCCCGGCACCTTCAAAGGGTTAGTTCGGGGTATTCGGGACCCGATGCCCTACTTCCCTAGTCCCAAATGCACGTCACCATGCACCTCAACTTCAACTGACACGCCAAGTCCGGGCGGCCCACCCAGAACCCATAAAATCAAAACCCCTAAATCGTAGCCCGACACCAGTTCAAGAGTCCTCCCTGCTCAGGGAAGGTTCACAGGTCCACTTGCTCCATCAAGCGCAGCGCTGCAACCTCATCGTTCGTCGGGGTTAGGGTTGAGGGCTTAGGGATGTCTTCCATGTCGGGAGCCAGTTTGACAAAAAGACAGAAGTGCAACCAGCGTGCCCAGTTCCTGAACCCGTAGCAATACATTACCTCAGACACCGACGCTCCCAAGCGGAGACCCTCAGAACTTCTCACGCAGCTGCAGATCAGGCAGCTTAGCCCTCTCACACATGGGAATACGACATGCTGCATGAGGCAAAGCAATTGTTTGTTAGCTCTTCCGGGCGACCAAGGGAGACCCAAAACTTTGCCGATGAGCACCGACATTCCTACTCCTACTGTGTATGCTGATTGGGACCCCGGAGCCCCATGGTCCTCCTCAATGCTTTGCGTCTGCATGCTAAACGACGACTTTATATCAGGAACTCGCAGCTGAGGCTTCCGTAACGAGAGGTCCCAGGCGTCTAGGCCCAGGGAATCGGACCCTGTTGACGGGGATAAGACTTTCCCTCATCAGACCTTAACCTCAGTCGCAACACGCCCTCAACCCTAAACCCTACACCTTAAATCCTAAACCCTAAACCCTACACCCTAAACCCGAACCTGTCAATCCCGAGGAGCAGGAACACCCTCAGCCCTACACCACTCCAGTCTTGATGCAGCTTGCTGGGCGTCAGATATCCCCAAGAACTCCTTTCATCGACACCCCAAGAGTTCGTAAATAGCCCCGCTACTCTACGGAGCCCTTGTGCCGTCAGATTCAAGTCTCTAGCCCAGGAACCCTAAACCCCAAACCCGAAGCCCCCAAACCCTAAACCCTGAACCCGACCAAACAACACCGGGCTCCCAAACTGACCGCTTGTGGCTGCAGCTGTGGGCTGCTTCTGCCGTCGTTTCATCCGGCCTACGAATCGCAGGGTCTATCGAGGCTTACTTGGAGGGTCATGGTACTTATTAACCTATAGGAACTGCACTTATAACCCACTTAATTATAAGCCCCAAGTGCCCTAATATGGTTACAAGTAGGTATAATTGGCTAAGAAGTACCATGAACCTCCAAGTATGCCTTACTAAAGTGGAGTAGTGAGTACAGCGGGAGGCCCTAGTCCCACCCACTTTGCCTCCGACTACTTTCCCCCGAGAGAACGCAGGTCCACCCACGACCCCGAAAAGTCCCACCCAAAATTTTCAGCCAGGGAATGCAACGAAGCTTTTCCCCGAGGGAACACAAGTCCCACCCACAGGTTTCATGCGGGTTTTTGCAAACTTCCACATGCGACAAAACATGTCAAACACCATGTAAACGCATGTAAACGCAGCGTTTGATCTTCGAGTCTCTCACACCCGAGATTCACATACCAAGTGTCTCCTCCCACATCCGACAAAACCTTTGTTCGCAAACCATGGTTTAGGGTTTAGGCTTTAGGGTTTAGGGCTGGGTTGCGGTTTAGGGGTTGGGGCTTCGGGAAGCCTAGTGATTCTTTCCCGGCCTGTGGGCAAATGTTAGTCTAGTTGAACGATACCCTGTCCTAGACGTGTGTATGGGGTTGAACGATACCCTTGGGTTCGATTTGAAGCCACATGCCCATCAGACTGGATTGGCAGTCAAGAACTTCCTCTTTGGAGCCATTTACACAGCTACAGCGATGCCGGACATATCCCGATTGCACCTGCATCGGGTAACAACTTCAACCGCATGCACATCTGTAGAAGCAGAGTACGAAAGTTGACCGTTTTGGTCGGAGGAACCTGAAATCCCAATGAACGCAGAGGACTCAGGAAGTTGATGAAGTCGACCGCGGCATCCCTTCCCCCAATGAACGCATGGATTTTACAGCTACCAATAGCAGCAAATTCGTTGCGAAATTATGTAAATCTCGAGGGAACGCTTGGCCTAAGTACCTCTCTGTACATGATGAGGTTACATCCTTGGTCGTTTCCCCCAAGTAAACGCAAGTGGGGGCAACTTTTACATATTCTTCCCCCGAGTGACTGCGATGATCCAAACAGAGTGGGGGCGACTAGGGCCTTTGGGAGTAGGGCTTCGGTCTCGATCATGACTCGATGTACCAGGGGAGTTAACTTCCCTCAGGCAATTACTTGGGGGGGGGGCCCTTGTCTTGTGGATGGAGCTTCCGTACAGGCTTCACGTCTCGGACCACTCCCTTCGATCTTTGACGATATAGCTGCCGATCCCCAACCTCCCATCCTACGCCGAAGGTCCCTCCCCTTGCCCGCCATACTTTCGCGCATTTTTCCCACCTTCGAACAATCCGAATCCTGCAAGGGCCTCGACACCTAATTGGCACCTGGCACCACTTCTGGCAGCCAGCGCCCATCAGCGTGTCACACTCGCAAGTTCGCCACCATGAGCTTAAGAACGTAAAGCTTCGAAGGGGTTGGAAGGTTTGGAGGCTGTTTTCTTCTCAGGTTTTCCATGCTTCACGCCAGCACCTGCAGGCATGGTGAACTTCAGCTTTCTCGCGCTCACTTTGCCGGAGAGGGCCTTCTTGCCTACCTCTTCCACCACTCCCTCACTGAAGAGGGACAGCAGGCTGCTCAGCAAGGGACTTTCTTCCAGCCGCAGTACAACTGTGTCACTCTCCATGCTCAAGTACTTGTGGTCTTTCGAGTCAGCCGTGTGGGAGTGCAAGCTCCGCAGCATCGTATGCAGAAAGGGGCCGTCGTAGGCGTTCACAAAATCCAGCTGCCCATGTGGGTGTCCAAGCGCATCGTTCAGAAGCGACACGGACCAGAGGGCCCCAAGATATGTGTTGATGAACGCCGAGGCGGCTGGGCAGAATGCCTTCTCAGAGTTCACGCGCAGCCCTGTCAGGAGCTCCCGGCGATCTTCGGGATCCTCGGTCAGCTGCATCAGCAACACCCCGACGTAGGGCCAAGGGATGTCAAGAGGCGGAGCGTCCTGGTCAGCAGGGGGTAGGTTTGGGGGGGCCCTACAAAAATTGAATGCGTCTGGCTCTATTCCGATTATGTAGGGGATTAGGGGCCACAACAAACACATGTTCAAACCTACCCCTGAGGCGGAGCGTCCTGGTCGGCATTCGTGAGCACCATGAATCGGAACGCTGCGATTGGGAGGATCAGGTGCCTTGGCAGCTCACTGTCCTCCAGGCCGGGCCAATCCACCGCCTCCTTGAAATAATGTTTCCGTGCCGCCAGGCTGCTGGTCTTCAGGCCATAGGGCCAGTCCTGAAAAAGGGGGGTACCTTATTGGGGGTTATTCTTATACGGGAATCCTACCATTTGGGGACTAGATTGGGGCCCCTTATCTTCGTAAACCTGCCCAGAAGGGCCACTCCTGAAAAGGGGGTTGCAAGGCGGGGGCTTCCAGCATCACCTCCTCGAACTTGGTGGTGCTGTCTTTCCGGCCGCGCTCGGTGACAGGCCTGGCAAGAAGCTTCATGGCAGCTGCTCGGAGAGGGCGTGAGAGCACCCAGCTGCTCTTCAGCTTCATCTCCTCTACCATGGCAGGCGCCGCGATGTAGCCTCGGCTGAGGGCAGACATCATGGTGCTGGACATCGCATGGCCGCGCCAGAGAGAGAGCACGTCCTCTGTCAGCGGCTCGCCGTTCACGAGGAGCCGGCTCTCTTCGTGATGGCACTTCTTGCAGTAGAAGTCCTGGGTGCCCCCCCAGTCCCCGAAGAGTCAGAAGTCATGGACTACGTCCATCCCTCGCAAGTGCCTCATGTTGGCCCTAACCCCCCCAAGACAAACCCGAAAGACAACACACATACCAGCACGGTTTCTCAAGAGTCCGTCGCACCATAGAGGAAGTTGTCCAGAAGCTTTGCTGGAACCACGCTCCGGGCGGTTGCCATCAAGTCCTCAGCCTTGGCGCGGCAGGCCCGGATGAATGCTGCCACTTGCTGATGCGCCGTAGGTTGCTGCTTCGCGCTCCCGTCGCTGTTGAGCATCCTGTGCCATGCGCGCATCTCCTCAAAAGGCACGAAGTCGTTTCCGCAGAGGCCCGCGAAGATCGGGACGTCATCTCCCGAGATGCCCAGGTAGTCCCAAAACACAGCCGGCTCGAGGACCAGCAGGGCGTCCTCGACCTGCTGGCCATACTGGAAGAACTGTGGCATGTCGACATACCCGAGCCTGGGTTCTTGTTCCGGAAATACAGTCACGCTGCCATCACAAGGTAGGTATAGTAAATACTAAATACCCTAGTGCCTTCCTTTGTTAGCTTGGTTAAAGTTCCTCAACACGAACCCAGAAGCGTCTCCATCAACATCAGGTCAGAGTCCCTTGACACCACCATGCCGTTCCGCTCTCGAGCCACCGAGGCAACCGTTGCATCTGCATCTCCATCGGCCTGCACCGCCGTGATGCCAAGCCGAGCCAGCGACGCGGACAGAGCGTGCCCTGAAAACATCGGGGGCAGGCAGTCCTCAACAGCAGTGTGATCTTGCGGAGCAAGCAGAAATGACATCATCACGCCCTAAACCCTCAGCTCGACCCGAAACGTTCCCCCAAACTTGGGATTTTCCCTCTTGTACCAACAGTCCTTATTATCGGGGGCACTAACATCCCGATTAAGGACTGCTGATATAAGGGGGAACATCCCAACCCCGAAGACTTAACCTCCAGGTCCTCCCAGCTGCCGACCCCTCGTGCATCGCGGTCTGCTTTGCCGTAGTCCTCTTCGGTGCGCTTCTGCCACGTGGCCTCCTTCATAGGAAGTTGCGGGTTTTCGGGGCAAGCCGTATCCCTACAACCCCAAAGACGAGGGTGGGGTTTTAGGGTAGACTGTAAGAATTTTTGCTCCAGAGAGCAGCCAAGAATCCGGGACTACACAGGACTGTCAGGGGGCTGCTGCTATCGAGGCAGGGTTCTGAGGTTTGAGATGTTTTCAGGTGTTGCTTTTCATTCTACAAGGTCATTTCTGGGGGGGGGGGGGGGGGGAGGGGGGGAGGGGGAGGGGGAGGGGGGGAGGGGGGGGAGGGGGGGGGGGGGGGGGGGGGGGAGGGGGGGAGGGGAGGGGGGGGGGGGGGGGGGGGGTGAGGGGGGGAGGGGGGGGAGGGGGGGAGAGGGGGGGGGAGGGGGGGGAGGGGTTGTCCGAAGCCCCGGCCCGAAACCTGCTGAGGGGAACTCTGAGGCCAAAGTTGAGGAATGTAGTCGGCATGACTACCAGAAAGAATATGAAGAAATCCACTTCGGAAAGGCCCTTTACTCCCACAATCTGCTTGGGGTCCATGTAGAAGGTGTCTCAACTCGTGTTCCTCTACACCAAGGTCCTTCCATTCCGACGGCACGCCATCGAAGACAAAGACCAACTCCTTGGATCAAGGTGGCTTGGATTTTCGGTGCTTTAGGCTCAGAACTTCACCTCATGAAGTCCTTTTGAATACCAGAACCCCCCACACCACAAAGCCAAAAAAAAAACGTAAACCTTAGACTTAGACCCTACAAGGTGACTGCATCAACCCAAAGTCACGCATCCTACCGATGAACCCAAAGAATCACCCTAAACCCTAAACCCTAAACCCTAAACCCTAAACCCTAAACCCTAAACCCTAAACCCTAAACCCTAAACCCTAAACCCTAAACCCTAAACAAACTTAAACGTGCTAGCATAACCCCTACACTCTGGGTGCGGACAGTACAGTACACCTCCCCCGGATTGCAGATGCCGCAAAGTCTGCCCTGAACAACACTGGGTGGAGCCTCGAACAACTTCCCAACAAGGAGCCTCAGCTTGACGCCGTAACCTGGAAATGGCCTCCAAACCCACTCTGAACCCTAAACTAAGCCCCAAACCCTAAACCCTAAACCCTAAACCCTAAACCCGGAGAACCCTAAACCCTAAACTAAACCCCCTAAGAGGCAATACTTGGTAGCCTGGGCGTCCCATCCCCAGCTCAACAGCCGCTCCAAGAACGACTCCAGGGCTCTTTGCAGGCTGAGAAGATCGCCTCCAAATGGGCGGGGGGGGGGCTTAGGGTTGGGGGCGTTTCCATCAGAACTTCCCTTTAGTTTTTTTGCTGACCGGCAGTCGTTTAGGGTTTAGGGTTCGGGGCTTAGGGTTTGAGGTTTAGGGTTTAAGGCTTAGGGTTAGGGTTTGGCGTGTTTAGGGTTTGGGGCTTTTGGGGTTCGTAGGGGTTGGGGAGGTGGAGCCGGTATTGGCTCGGCCCCCCGAGACCGAAAGGCACCCTGAGCCACCCGAGGATTTCACAGGGGGGTGCGCTTGCGGGATAGCAACGGTTGGGTTGAGGGCTTGCGATTTGCTACCGTTTGCTTAAGAACCACCCAAAGCACTAGAAGATAAGAATCCCTGTATTGCACTTATAAATGGACTTGCATTTTGTACTTTTTTGGGGAAGCTCTTAAGCGAATACTAGTTTAGGGTTGCGCGTGCAGAATTTTGAGACACTCGGATGGCCGCCGTGACGGGAGCCGAAGAAGAAGTGGCGGCACATCTCGTAACCTTGCCGTCATGGGCATAGAGACATTTAGGAGATCTGCTGGTCCCTAATATAGGGGTCGGAATAATTACTCATAGTATTCCCTTAGGGTCCCTGTATTCTTATATTATACCAACCCCCCAAGACCCTATTCTCGCTATTCAGGCCCCTATGTTATGTTGTTTCACATACATACCGGAGAGGGCCTGCAGACTTGCTTCTGTGAAGCCCGTGAAGACGCATCGTCATGCTTGATAACCCCAAACTCCGAACTGGTCAGGGGAATACGGGCGGCACTTCTCTACATCAGGGTCTCTGCAGTCCTTCTACAATAAGGTGCTGTACTTTATCCGCCGACCCCGCTGCCGTCGTCAGTGAAATCCCGAAGGGTCTCCCCTCCCCTTCCGCCCGTCCCTTCCGCCCGTTCTGACGGCTCCTTCCTGTCCTACCTTGATTGCCCCGCCCCTCCACCATCCCCACAGGAGGCCACGGCCTCACCGCCCCGCCCACAAACAGCTCCTGTACCCCCGCCTGTCCTCCATGTTCTCCTGCGACGCCCCCTTTCCACACCGCCCCCACCGGGTCCCCTGCACCCCTTCCTCTCCTTCCTTGATTGCCCAGCCCCGCCCCTTCCCCTTGCCCAGCCCCGCCCCACCGCCTTCAAAACCACCGCAGCCCGCTCCACCATCCCCCTGTGACGCCATCTCCTGTGACGCCTCTCCCACCTGGAAATTGAAGTGTTGTAAGGGCTCCAATGCATGCCCAGCCACCACCATCCCTACCCCTTCCTGTCCTATCTTGACCAGCCCACCGCCCCTGCCCACACCGCCCCCACCCCACACCACAGACTCCTGTCCTCCGCGCCTCTGCCAAAGGGCTCCAATGCATGCCCACACCGCCCCCACCGCCCACCACCATCCCTACCCCTTCCTGTCCTACCTTGACCGCCCGCCCGCCCTGCCCTGCCCACACCGCCCCCACCGCCCACAGACTCCTGTCCTCCGTGCCTCTGTGACGCCTCTGCCATCCCCCTGTCCTACCTGGAAATTGTACCGCTCTGCCGATTGGCGGCAGCCATTCAATATAGGACCCAACAAGGGACCCCAATTAGAGAACGACCCATAGACATCTGAAAGCTTGAGAACCTGATGTTGGGGAGAGCAGCGAAAGGAGCCAGCATCGATCACCAGCACAGGCCACTCGTCCTGGCGCAGCCTCCTCCATAGTTGAGGGTGTTCAGTAGCCACCGTATACAGCCCACGAACTCCCATTGCTGAACTATGCTTGGAAAACCCGCGCACATCGCCTGAACCACTCGTTGCGGGCATGGGCAGTATGATGCTTCCGCATGAACTTTAGCAACACTTGCACAGAGGACACATGAGCAAACATGCTTTGAACCTCTCATCTAAGGTTTACTCCAGTGAGCTCCAGAGTGTGGCAGCAAGGCAAGGGGTGAGTTTGAGGGCCACCTCGACTCAGGCAATCTCAGGCAGAAATTGCTGGCTACCTTAAACCCTACTCCCTAAGCTCGAAGGCCTTCACAGGCTTGTGCCCCCAGTTCTCCTGCCATGCAGCATGCGGTGTGAAAGCTTGCTTTTGCTGAGGAGCTGGAGGCTGAACTCCTAACGACACAACACATTTACGGCGCTCCCACAACACGCATCCGAGTTGGCAGCTTTCAGGTCTTTTTCAGGCACGCGTACTCCTTGGTCCTCATTTGGAAGTTGAAACTGGCCCCTGAGGAAGATCGAGGCCTCCGCGGCGAAAGGACAGTCAAGGGCAAACCTGTCCTCTCAAGCGCCGGACCACTGGTTTAGGGTTTAGGGTTTAGGGTTTAGGGTTTAGGGTTTAGGGTTTAGGGTTTAGGGTTTAGGGTTTAGGGTTTAGGGTTTCCTGATTGCATTCGAGTCCGCGAAGCAAATGTGCATACAGAGGCGCCAATGTGCCGCAAAGGGCATGTGTCTAGCATGCTTCACTGAAGACGCTGAGATCACGCAGCATGAAGCCCTGGAATACCACGGTCGACGAATGCCCGCAAAGGAGGCAACAAAACTGTTCATTGCTGCAGCCATGAAATGCAGCCCTCAGGACTGCTGGAGCTGCGCCACCCGCAACAAGAAGGCCATCTCGCTTGCTACGCGCAATCAGACCTCTTTGAAATGCACAACATACTTCGGGTATACATGTGCCTCATTATCGATCACAACTGCACCTCCATATTCATTTTGACGATGGTGTTTGGCGCTGATGGAATCAATGTACTGAGCCAGAATTAGCTGTTTCGAACTTGTGCGCATAAAGTCTCTCATGGAAAGGCCTGGTCGCACAGCCAAGTAGATGCCGGCTCCATACACGCTCCCGTTTTTCCCAGCAAAACGCGTCTGGAATCCGTTTTGCTTGATACCAGCCATTCCAGCATCATCCGTCCCGTGGAAGCCCCACTTGATTCCTTTCGATCGACGAGATTTGCGCTCTTGTTCGACGCTGTCCCAAAAAGCACGTCTAGCCGGATCGATGAGAACGATTTCGACCATGGTAACCCGAACCTTTCCGGGATCAATTAGATTTGTCTCCTGCAGCATCCGCAAGAATTGAGACTCGGCAGTGCGAAACTCATTTTCAGCCCAATCTCCCGCGGTTTTTCCTCTCGCCGTGACTTGTATGCAATCGACCTCGCCCGGCATCAGTGGGTACTGATGGAATCTGCATTGCGGATTCTGCATAAACATTGGCTTTATCTTCTTTGTCTGCCCCGTGGAAGTGTCCTTCAACACATACGCTGTCGGATCACTCTTGAAGTCCACCATGAGGACGGCATCCCCTCCACCTTTGAACTTCCAGAATGCACGTTCAAGCTCTGGCCACAAGCCCCGGTCAACGTTCCAGCCAAACTGTCCCTTGCCGTTGGATGAAACATCAACCCACCGGATCTTGGTCATCTGCTGCTGGAATTTCAATGGCATGACAGGCGTTGGCTTCTTTCGCTCAGCTTCAAGTTCGGATGTAAGCTGCCTCAGCGTTAAAGCGAAAAGGCTTCAGCAGCTTATTGACCTTCACCCTCAGCCCCCACTCTCAACCCCATGACTGAAATTAGCCAGGCGGCTTGTTCTTCGTGTTCAGCGCCTGAAGATCTGCTTGGTACTGACCTTGATCAATCAAGCCAGTCTTATTCTGCACTCGTACTTCCATCAGTGCAGCCTGTATCTCCTTCTTCTCTTTCTCCCGCTGCTCCGTCTCCCTTCTGAGCTCCTGAACTTGCTGCCGCAGAGTTCGTACCTCGTGGTCCCATTCTTCAGCCTGTCTCTGGGCCATGCCACAGTCCTCCTCTGCAGGCTTCGCATGGGTGTCCGATCTTGCCTGTGTTACATGGGGGAAGATGCTTGCTTGCTCGGCATCTGTCAAGCCAAAAGGCTGCCCCCCTTGGACTGGGGATGACTCCTCGCAGAGCGATCCGGATGGCGTGGAAGGCGCACCAAGGCCGGGGAGACCAAACTTTGTGCGTATCTTGCTGCGCGGCGTGCAAGGCAAAGAAAGCTCCGACGCTGCTTGCAACAGATCGGCGGACAATCTGCCAGCCTCGGCCGTTCCTTCACAGGCCTTGATCCATCCTGTAGGAATGGCCTCCACACCCCACCACGCACCAGCCAGGGTTCCTGCCATGCTTGCAATTGTGTCAGTGTCGCCTCCACAAGAAATGGCCAAGTCGATCACGTTTTGGAACAACTGCTGGTTTCCCTTTGCTTCAGGATCAGCAGAGGCAACGATGGCAAACACTGCGAGAGCTGCAGGGACGGCCTCTGTTGCCTTGACCCCATTGCCTAGCAGAGACTGAACATCACTTGCAAATCGGTCGTAGTCCAGCACCGGGTCCAACACGAGGTGCCTGTGAACAAGATCCCTAAGCTGCGTCAGCTTTTCGTGATAGGCCTTGTTTTCGACACTTGACCGCAAGAAAAAGATGAAGTCATCCAGGTCAAAATCTTGACTTGCGGGAGCTGCACGCAACAGGTAGCTCACGGCATGAGCCTGCAACGTCGCCCCATCCATTGCATCGTCATGGGTATGGGTGATCACCGCTGATCGCGCTGCCAGAACACCTATCAAATTCGGAGCTTTAAAGGCAAAGATTGCCACAGGACAGACTCGCATGGCAGCACCATTGCCATGAGAGCCAGCTCCCCCATGAGTTTGCCCTGCAATCTCCTTTACTCGAAAGAGCGATGCATGCTTACCCTTCATCTCAACATCGAGCTCCTGGAACAACTTCTTCACCCCCTTCCCATAGCCTCGAGACTGATCTCGACAAAATTCGTCACGGAAGCTTTTGGCAAGCTCAAACGGGTGGATGGTTCCGTTCTTCAGCAAGTTCTTGGCAACGCATGTAGTCATGGCGGTGTCGTCTGTGTACTTGACAGGCGCGACCCAAGCGTGGTAAGTTCCCCAGTCCATCACCCTCTGGGTGTAGTTACGCACCTGCTTGTACGCGACTGTCTTGTGGCCTGCGGAAAACTCAAATTTAGCGCCCAGGCAGTCCCCCACCACTGCACCCATCATGGCGCCAATGCAAGCGTCTTGCAACCGCACTGTCGGAGGAGATGCTGGAACCTAAGCAACCAGGCACATGGTCAATGCCGGCAATCTCCCCTTCCCCCGCCCTGTCCTCTTCCTGGTTGATTTTACCCGTAGTTCTAGTCCGGTATCCCCTATCCTACGTCGTCATGCGCTCCATGATACACTTGGCTGCATGCACAAACTCAGCACACGATGCTTCTGCAGAAGCTTCAATGAGAGGGTTCGTGATGCACCACAGACCACTGAGCTTGGCACCTGCTGCTGTTCCATGTATGCAGGACGGTACTTGTACGCGCCATACATCATCGCTGGCACAGCAACTGCAGGCACGCATGCTCGCGCATGCGAAGTCCACATGGGATTGTCGCAGGGCGTGCGCGTCAGCTTTCAAGGAGATCAGAATCGTTTCTCTCAGCTTGGGCCGGCGCACTGACAAGCCGGAAAAGCAGAGGAATGAGAGCTTAGAGCGCGGAGTCAGGAGGGCTGGTCCGGAAATGCTAACGCAAGGTGTGTCCGTGCCTGGGACCGACAGCACCATTGTCGGCAGGCGCAGGGCGTTACTTTGGGAAAAGGATACCAACTGCTAGCAGGACTCCTACTTCTCCAGCAAGCACTGAGACCCTCTACAGCTCCCAGGCCTGGATCGCATTGATCGGAATTCCATGGCGAGGGCTCCTGCTTTCTGGTTTGCCCTACGTGCTTGCCGACGCATCACAAGGACGCGACATGTGTTCTGGCAGCACTATGTATGTTGATAAGGCTTCGAAAGCTGCTCATGACTCATGCCCGCATGTTTAGGTTGCAGGGTTTACAGTCCAAACTTCTAAGTGCTGAGGCTTCTGGAGGGCCCAGACTTGCAAGGTGAGAAGCCAACATCCGAATGCATGAAGCCTCAATGCTTCAAACACGAAACCTCGATACTAAACCCGAAACCCGAAGCCCTAAACCCTAAACCCCAAACCCAAAAACCCAAAACCCGAAACCCTAAACCCCAAAACCAAAGAACCCAAAACCCTAAACCCTAAACCCTAGTGATCGCGTCGGCCTCTGCCGGCCGACCCCGGCCGAGCGCGAAAGCCTGCATGGGGCAGAGGTCTAAGACTGCGACGCCGCACCCGCTTCGGGGTTTAGGCTTCTGTGGTGTAAGCTTCAGGTTTTGGAGGCTTGGGGTTTTGGGGCTTTGGAGGTTAGGCGTTTTGGGGGTTCAGGGTTTGGGTTTGGGACCCTGACTGAGCTCCAAACCTACCTTCAACTCGGTTGGGCTGTGGAGTCTCCAGGCGCTAGGGCTTTGCAGTATTGAGGGCTTAGGGTTTATGAGGCTTTGGGCTTTGCAGTATTGAGGGCTCCGAGTTTAGAGTTTAGGGTTTAGGATTTAGGACTTTATGGAATTGATTGCTGGGAGTTGAGGTGAGGGGTTTGACTGGGGCAGCTGGAGTTGAGGTGTTCTGGTTGGGGCCACAAGGGCCCAGCGAAACCAACAGGTTCAACTTCGGAGAATGCGCAAAGTCGGCCTTCAAGGGCAACTCCCAGATCCCGCAATGGTTCGAGGTGGACTTGGGGAGGTTTGGTCATGTGATTCTGGGGTGGCCGCCCTGACCCCGAACCCTGTTGCAGAGTGCGCCTTGCAGCGCGCCGGCCCGTGGGAAGGGGTTTCTCGATCCACAGGCTGCGGCTTGGACAGCGGCTGCAGCACTTTGCCCAGGGCTTTTTCCAACCTAACTAGGTCAATAGAGCTGCAAGAACGGCTGCAAAGGAAAGCGAAACCATCCCGAAAGCTGTGGCATGAGCAGCCAGAGCTGCAACAGAAGATCGCGGGTTTAGGGTTTAGGGTTTAGGGATTAAGGTTTAGGGTTTAGGGTTTAGGGTTCAGGGTTTAGGGACCCTATGCTCTCACCCCCAAGAAGATCCAAGAAGTGCCCAGGGCCACTGCGCAGGAGGGCCAGGACAGGAGTGAAGTGTACACTGCCCCCACGTGCTCCTCTGCAAGGCTGCGAAATTCAGCTGACTGGTTCAGGGAAATCGCTGCCCGATGAAATCCCTTAAAGGGGTATACAGGAGGTGTAGCGGGTTCATGGGTTGAGGGCTCAGGATTTAGGTTTCAGTGGTTGAAGGTTCAGGTTAAGGGAAGTGAAGCAAAGGGATTCTAGCTAGCCTTCTCTGCTGCACACAAGGGCTCAGAGTTGTCTGTGCGCTCTTGCACCTCTGGAATCTCGTGCTCTGTGCTCTACAGATAGTCTTTTGCGGCACTCTCATCTCACACCGAAAAAGGCTTCCTACCCTACAGCCTCCCTAAACCAAAACGTATTCAGGCTTTCCTCTTGCGATGCCTTTCTACTTCTTTGTGGGGAACGCGCGAAGTTTGGATCCCAACCCTCAAGAATCTCGTCATGTTGTCTTGAGGAGCCCTTTGTACAGCCACTGAAACCTTAAACGGTGACACCCTATCCTCAGATCCCCAACCCTCAGCCCTGCACCCTAAACCCTAAGCCCTCAACCCTAAACCCTAAACCCGCAAGGCCCTTAGCTGCCGGGCTCTCCTCCTGCAGGTGCTCTGGCGTGGCGGGATCCCAGTCTAGGAGCTTCCACACCTCAGGTTTAGGGTTTAGGGTTGAGGGCTTGGGGGTTCGGGCTTAGAGGGCATGCTGGGTTGGGTGGCGCACGGATTCGGACATCGGGAGCCCGACAAAATCCCTGGAGCCAGGCACAGGATCCCTACTCCCGTGCCAAGAACTCCCACCTAAGCCCGACACCCCAAACCTGAAACCCCAACCCTAACCCTAAACCCCAAACCCTAAGCCCCCAAACCAAGCCAGAAAGCCAAAGTCACACTTCTGGTGCAAGGGAGGGCTTTTGTCTTCTGCGGGTCTGCGTCATCCCCTGCCGACCTTTTTGTTCGTCGAGCAGGCACAGAGCTTGGGCTCAGGGCCCCCTAAGGATCCATGTACCTATATAGTATATGGAGCTTCAGGGCCCAAGGATAAAAACAAATGGGTTAGGGGGCTGTATGGCTGGGGTTCGGAGACTTGAGTCAGAGTGGCCTTGCACCTTGTGATGGCTTGAAAGGATCTGGGGTTTCTTCAGTGTTTAGGGTTTGGGGCTGAGGGTTCAGACCCTAAACCTTCTACCCTTATAAGCCCAGCTTGCGGAATGCGAGTCATACACGGCCACCAATGGCCCGAAACGCAAGCTCCGGCACCGGCGCGTCCCCGGTCACTACGACGTCAAACTTCTGCTGGAACCTTTGCAGACGCAGGGTTTTAGGGGTTTTTGGGGTGGGGGCTTTGGGGTTTTGGGGTTTTGGGGGTTTTGGTGTTGGAGGTTGCAGGAATGGGGCTGTGTGCTCTGGGGGGATTCGGGAGACTTTGGGCAGTTTTAGGTTTAGGGACCCACCACACGACGCTGTGCCCCCGCAGAGACTTCAAGACTTTGAGACAGAGAACCGCCCCAGCCCCATTCAGGATTAAAGGTTTAGGGGTTTAGGGGTCGATGGTTTAGGGGTTTAGGGTTTAGGGGTTTAGGGGTGTAGGTTTAGGGTTTACGGTTTAGGGTTTAGGGTCTACCGAATGGAACAGGGCGCTCTGGCATCCTCTCCTCGATCTTCTCGTTCAAGAAGCCAATCTGGGCAGGGGACGTCTTAGGCTTCAGGCGATGGGGTGCTAGGTTTAAGGTTGGAGGGTTTGGGGCTGTGGGTTTAGCTCGGAATCCCCTGAGTCAACTCTCCACCCGCCCCCTAACCCCCGGAAATGAGAAAAAGCCCCCCCCCCCCCATAATACAGCTCACCGGCTGCCCAATCCCCAAACCCCAAACCCCAAACCCGAAACCCCAAACCCGAAACCCTAGACCCCAAACCCCAAGCCCTAAACCCCTCACCGGCCTTGAACGGTTCGACCTCCAGGCCGTTAGCCATGGTGCCTCGGCTTGGCCGGAGGGCTGCTTGAAACAAAACAGAACCCCAAACATCGAACCCCGAACCCTGCACACGGTTTAGGGTTTAGGGCCTAGGGCTTAGGGTTTAGGGTTTAGGGTTTAGGGTTTAGGGTGCAGGGTTTAGGGTGCAGGGTTCAGGGTTTAGGGTTTAGGGTTTAGGGTTTAGGGTTTAGAGTTTCGGGTTTCGGGTTTGGTTGCACCCTGACTTTTGCAGAAGCTGCCGGCTTGGATTGGCTTCGAGGCCAAAATCCGGCAGGTGAGGCTCAGGCTCGGGACTTTCAGGTTGCTTGAAGGGCTAACCCTAAACCCTAAACCCTAAACCCTAAACCCTAAACCCTAAACCCTAAACCCTAAACCCTAAACCCTAAACCCTAAACCCTAAACCCTAAACCCTAAACCCTAAACCCTAAACCCTAAACCCTAAACCCTAAACCCTAAACCCTAAACCCTTTACGAGAGGGCTGGAGACTTGGCCCCTACGGCTGCAGAGGTTTAGGGCTTGCCCTTGGGTTCTGTTGGGGCTTCGGGTTTTCAGCTTGAAGGGTTTCGGGGTCTAGGGTTTACGGTCTCACCCAAAACCCTAAACCCCAAACCCTAAACCCTAAACCCCTAACCCCCGACACCCGACAGAACTGCTTCGGAGGCGCAGTCGCCCACGCCGTCGCCCATCAAGAGGCACTGGCGCTTGCCCTTCGCCAGCTCTCTGCAGGCCTGAAGATCAGCTTCTCAGGGTTTAGGGTTTAGGGCTTAGGGTTTAGGGTTTAGGGTTTAGGGTTTAGGGTTTAGGGTTTGGGGTTTAAGGTTTAGGGTTCAGGGTTTAGGGGAAGTCGGGGGCCTGCAGTCTGGCAAGCCAACCTCAAGCTTGGGAGCTCCTCCCTAAAACCCGAAGCCCTGAAGTCCTAAGCCTGAAGGTCTAGAAACCCTTAGGACCCTAAACCCTAAACCCTAAGCCCCAAACCTTAAAACCCCGACATGTCGAAGCCCTAAAGCTGCGAAGCGATGCAGTGATTTCGCCTCGGGCAAGAACGCGGCCGTCTTGTTGAACCTCAGATGGCGATCAGGAGTTTTGCCTCAGGCATTTGGGGCGTTTGCTGTAGGGCTTGGGGTTTAAGGCCGAGGGCTTAGGCTTTCATGGCCGAAGATATGTAGGGAGTGCACCCACCGCCTGCGTTTGAGATACGGAGGGTAGTTCTCTATGCTGTCCTGGCGAGTAGCAGCCGCGCATTAGTTCTAGATTCCTCTCTTATGTAGTTCGCTACTGAGACCCGGGCTCTCTGCAAAAGAGCACGCTGAATAAAGAAGAGAAAGAACAGAAAAGAAGGGCAAGTGCCACAGCAACTCCCCAGGACAACTACCAGCACCTTCCCTTAGACGCACAGATGCGGGCATCGATTCAGGCCCAGCATTAACATTCCCCAAAACTTAAACCCAGGACCCTAATCCCTAAACCCTAGTCCCTAAACCCTAAACCCTAATCCCTAATCCCTAAACCCTAAACCCTAAACCCCAAAACCCTAAACCCTAAATCCTAAATCCTAAACCCTAAACCCCAATCCCCAACCAAACTGGCCCGGGTCACATGTGGAGGAGGGGCTCCGAAAAGTCGACTAGCCGCCCTTCCTCGTTGAAGACCATCCTCCCGTTTTGGAGGATGGGTTTAGGGTTTCGGGTTCAGGGTTTGGGGTTTAGGGTTTAGGGTTTAGCATTTAGGGTTTAGGGTTTAGGGTTTAGGGTTTAGGGTTTAGGGTTTAGGGTTTAGGGTTTAGGGTTTAGGGTTTAGGGTTTAGGGTTTAGGGTTTAGGGGCTTTTCGGTATCAGGGCCTTGCGGGGTGGCCGGTCTAGGGGTGAAGACACTATCCATCTCCACATGTTGCAGAGGCAAACAAGGAGCCGGCCAGTGGATAGTGGAAGAACGTGTAGCTTGGGTAATCGAAGCTTATGTTTCATTATACTTACATCAGAATTGAATGGAGAGAACGTTGGTAGAAGGATGTGGGCTCTTGTATCATGTTCAGAAAGAGCTCACAGGAACTTCGTCTTGCTTATGGCCTTGCTGGTAAGCAAGACAGTCATCAAAGACCTTGGAAAAAAAAACTAGATGCTAGACCGAAGGCCCCAAACCTTACACCTTGAGGGTCTCGTCCTAGCTGTGTATGTTGGGAAGGCCCGTAGATCCCCGGACAAGCAACCGCCTGCAATTGCGCACGCAACCACGTAAAATCCTAAACCCTAAACCCTAAACCCTAAACCCTAAACCCTAAACCCTAAACCCTAAACCCTAAACCCTAAACCCTAAACCCTAAACCCTAAACCCAACACCCCGACCTTCTAAAGCAAACCCCTGCACCTTTGGAGCATCGAGGCTTCAGCTCGGGTCTTGGGGGCTTCGGGCTTCAGGGCCTGCCTGTTGGAGACCACGTGCGTCGTTGGGGCCCGCTCGAAGGGCAGCGTCTGCCGGAGGAACTCCTGAAAAAGAGGCAGAGGGGCTCCTACAGTAGGCGCGAACAACTCTGAACCCGCAAACCTGTTTTGAGGGGGGGAGGGTGGGGGGGGGGGGGGGGGGGGGGGGGGGGAGTTGAGGCTGCGGGAAGAAAAGGCGTCCATGACAGATGGAAATCTGGCACTTCCGCTTCGGCAAGGCGTGGACTGTGCCTCACTACCCCAGGACCCTCCTTCAAATCCGAGACCGGCTGGGGGATCTCAAATTCGTCCCATGCATCGTCAGGCCTCGATGACGTCGCCGAGGCCGGCGGACATGATGATCCTGCTGGAACCGCGAGAGAGAGACAGGCTTTTAGGGTTTCGGACTTAAGGGTTTAGGGTTTAGGGTTTAGGGTTTAGGGTTTAGGGTTTAGGGTTTAGAGTTTAGGGTTTAGGGTTTAGGGTTTAGCCCTAAACCCTGACACCCCCCAGCGATGCCAGGGCACACGGGGATCGCCGGCACATGCTCCTGGCAGCTTCGCAGGAAGTCGAACCTGAGCTTTGCGTCGGCTTCGAAACCCTCAGCACTACGAAGCCCTAAACCCTAAACCCTAAACCCTAAACCCTAAACCCTGGGAGTCCCACACCGCAAACACCCTCCCAAAACGGGCTCAACCGCAACCCCTGAAGGAGAGTTGAGTGGAAGGGACGAGCGCGCTGAGGGTTCCGTAGCGTGGGAGGATTTCCGGGCGTTTCTCTTGGAACGCACCCTCCAGCGTCTTGCTGTGCTCAGAGAATTGCGTCAATTGAGGGCTCTCAGAGTTTAGGGTTTCTAGTGCTCAAGGATTGAGCTCTCGCGGCGTAAGGGTTAAAGAGCTGAAGGCGCGGAGGTCTAATTGGTAGCCCAGCAGCCTTTTTTGGGTTCCTTGAGTAGAAGGCTTAGGAGCGCAGTCAACCGCCAAAGCTCTGGAGAATCGAAGCTGAACGGATGAAGGCAAAGGTCAAATTAATCCACAAAAATCCACACCCTAAAGGGTTTAGGTTTTAGGGTCTGGGGTTTGGGGTTTAGGGTTTAGGGTTTAGGGTTTAGGGTTTAGGGTTTAGGGCAGACCCTCTCAAACCCATCACAAGGCGCCCAGTGGCATGCCCTCGCGTGGGCGGATGGTTTGGCAGCCCGCAACCGCGCCCGCGATGTTCTCCCGGGTCACCTGGGATTTATCTATCGCCTTCTTGGAGGTTCATGGTACTTACTAACCAATTATAGCTGTACTTAAAAGCCCCTGAGGTGCCCTAATATGGTTATAAGGACAGTTATAATTGGTTATAAAAAGTACCATCAACTTGGAGCTACAAGTTTACGAATTTGGGCCATTCTCCATATTCTGGTCGTTGTTGGGGTGCTTGCTGCAAGGGTGCCCCCCGCCCCCCCCCGCCCCGAATCTAGAGAACTACACATCTCAGGATTTAGGTACTTAAGTGCGCTGCAGTAAGGACTTAAGTAAGGGCTTCAGTAAGGGCTGAAACAAGGCTTTAAGGGCTTAAATGCTTCATGTGTGTTACCTTTTTGAGGCCTTAAAGGGTGCAAAGAACTCATGGGGCGTAAGCAAGGGACGAAGTACTGATGGGAGCTTAAGGACGTACAGCAAGTCGTGAGATTCCTGGGATGCTGGGACTTCAAAATTTTAGGGCTCAAGGCCGCAGATCCCCTGAATGACATGCGCCGCACCAGGGTTTAGGGTTTAGGGTTTAGGGTTTAGGGTTTAGGGTTTAGGGTTTAGGGTTTAGGGTTTAGGGTTTAGGGTTTAGGGTTTAGGGTTTAGGGTTTAGGGTTTAGGGTTTAGGTTTAGGGTTTAGGGTTTAGGCATTGATTAAGGAGAACTAGGTTTGGGGCTTGTCTCGGGGTTGGGGGATTTTAGGGTTGTAGGGTTCTGCCCTAAACCCTAAACCCTAAACCCTAAACCCTAAACCCTAAACCCTAAACCTTGGCCCTAAATCCTGAAGAAGGAACCGAACCCCCAAAACAAGGGAATTGGGCACCCAGGGCCCACACCAAAACCCCTGAAGCCAGCTCCGATCATCAAAGCGTCGGACTCTTTGAGGATGAGCTCATGCACTTGCCCGTACCACTCGTTCATGATCGGGATCTTGGCTTTGGGGTAAAGGGTTTAGGGGTTTAGGGGTTTAGGGGTTTAGGGGTTTAGGGGTTTAGGGGTTTAGGGGTTTAGGGGTTTAGGGGTTTAGGGGTTTAGGGGTTTAGGGGTTTAGGGGTTTAGGGGTTTAGGGGTTTAGGGGTTTAGGGGTTTAGGGGGTTAGGGGGTTAGGGGTTTAGGGGTTTAGGGGTTTAGGGGTTTAGGGGTTTAGGGGTTTAGGGGTTTAGGGGTTTAGGGGTTTAGGGGTTTAGGGGTGTCGGTGTCTGGGGGGGCGTTTGTGGGGCTTGTGAGTTGTTTCGTCCAGCGCGATGGGTAACCTGAGGAGCCCTGGTATGTTCTGGCACTCCCCCAAGTTCCGCACCAGATAAACAAAAGCCAAGGCTCTTTCTCCTCAATCGTCCTCGGCCGGGACATCTCTTACTGTACGATTAAGTATAGGCTATACTGTATAGCTGTTCAACCCAATTCCACCGGAATCTTGGGAGCACACAGGATTCGGCATTGGTAACAAGCCTGAACGCCAATGTCTGCACCAAGCCCGGCACAAAACAGCATCGATCTCGATGGGATAGTACTTTCCTGGGCTGCGACTCGCAACCCAACCTCAACCCCGCCGCAAACCAAAAAGACACAAATCCAGAACCCAAAGCCTAAATCCTCAGGGTTTAGGGTTTAGGGTGTTGGGCTTGCTAAACCCAACTTGGCGATTAGGGCTTCAAGATAGGGGTGGGTGGACTCGACCCTGGTGCAAACCGAAGACCGACCTCAGCGAGGCCCCCCATGTTAGGAGAGTCAAAAAAAGAGGGGGTGTCAATAATTGGAATCTGGGGGTCTTCTGGGGAAGGGTTCTGCTTGCTCTCTGCAGCTCCTTTTGCTCTGCCGCCCCGACTTTGTCTGTCTGTTGTCCTGCTCTGCCGCAATGGACCGCCGCTCTGTGGCCTCTTGGCTCTGGTTATTTGTTCTGGCCGTGCGTCCGGGCGGGGAAGGGGGGGGGGGGGGGGGATAAGAATTCGAATCTGAGGAAATGGAGATCTCCTCGGCCATGGCTGGCGCTGGTCTGAGGGCCCCCCTCCCCAAAGTCTGAACGCCCCCCGGAAAGATCTGACAAATGGAAGTGAATCGGCTGGAGGAAGAAATGCTGGAGCCAGAGTTTTGGAATGACGCACACGCAAACCCTGCACTGGACGTGTAAACCCAGCACGCAGCAGCACAAGGACCCGCGCACCACGCATGAATGCTGGGCAGCAACGCACCAAAAAACTCCTCGGAACGATCCGGGCCTTTTTTTACTTGCGGTTGCGGCGCGTGTGCTTGATTGAGTCCGTAATCTCACTCATGCGGAGACACAACCTGCCACACGTTGCATTCCAAACAAAACATCTTGCGAAAAGCACTTTTGCGTTGAGCACGGGCCTCAGCTGCTCGCGGACCGTCTTGCGAAGCTCCCCGTCCTTGAGGGCCGACAGCGCCTGAGATGGAAGCAAGCTTTTTTCCTATTTTTAAAGACTGACCGGCAGGCGAGCCTCCTTGCGCGCGGCAATCGGCTCCTCGCCCGCCTTCAACTGCATGCACATCCACTGCTTGTAGCGAAGCGTCACCTGTCATGGAAGACAACACGGCGAGGAAGCTTAGCAGGTTAGGGGGGGACAGGCCTCTGCATCTGTCGAAGGGCGACGGTTCCGGGCCATCTCAATCAAAATCGACCTTACCGTTCTGCGCGGCTTGCAGTGCATTGCGGGCTAACACATTTGAGGTTCTGACGAACACGAAGAAAGGAGCACGTTCGCAAAGCTCGGATTCTGAAGTTGAGACAAAGACACAAGCAAGGAGACATGTTACATGCATGACATGTCTGCGCACTCCACTCTGACGCAAGCTCTACTCTGCTCTGCACAGGGGGGTGGGGGGGAGGGGCGGAGGCGAGCTTCGACTGCGAGTCCGACGTTCTCGTTTGAAACACAAAGGTCCGGAAAAGAGGGCCTGACTTTCGAGGCTGAAAACACGCAGGTCCACAAAAAAGAGAGGCTGGGGTCTCTCATGAAGGGCACTGACACGGCGACAGTGAAGGCGCGCAGAGCGCAGCCGAGTAAAGAGCAGCAATTGCCACGTCAGTAACGCAGCGCATGCTTAGAGAAATTTGCCGTGTCGCGCGGAAGCGTGGTCCGATGAGCAAAGCAAGTTCGCGGTTCTTGCAAGACGCATTTACTAAGGGCCTGAAGGGCGAGGCTCATTTTTTCGACTGAGTTTAGGATTTAAGCCTTGAATCCTACCATTTGGGGGTCTATACTAGGTGCCCCTTACCCTAAATCCGAAACCCTAGACCCACTCCCCGCCCCCTGCACTGGAATACCATACCCTCCCCGTGACCTCCTTCCCCCACCCCTCCCTACTATCCTTCTTTACACTCCACCCCCTTCAGGCCACACCCGACGCACACCGCTCAAACGCACCGCCCCCTAGGCCCCAAGTAAGCGAATGATTCCGGAAGTCACAAAAATAGTGCCCGAAGCCTTCCCACAAGTATACGTTTATGTCAAAGATGATGTTTTTAAGCTTAGAACTTAACTGTGTCAGACGCAAAACCCCAAACCATTCTTACTACTGCCTGCAGCCCTTGACCCCTCACCACCAATTTCTGACCCCCCTCCCCCACCACGCCCGAGCACACCCCTTCCATCCCTTTCTGCCTATCCTCTCCCCTACCCCCGACGGCAGAAGTATCTGCCATTGACCAGGATGTCTGGCGGCCAGAGTCTGGCGTTTATCCCCCAGCAGCTGTTACGGTTGGCTGGAAGCAAAGGTCGTTCTGAGTGTATACAGAAGGTTCACTTGAGCCAGAATGGCTACGGCAATAGGTGGTTTTTCCATAGAGAAGATATATGCTTGTAATTTCAACTTTTGCACACAACTTTTGCACACTGGCAATTTATCTAGTCATATAGACCTCTATATATATATATATGGTCACCCCCCCCCAATGGACCCACCGCGGGCCTTGATCTTTGCAAAAGTACCGCAAATACCGATAAAACCTATGCTGTCTGGTGATTTTCCGGTGACCGGATTTTTGACTGTATTCCTTAATTCACCCTCTCACACACGCACGGAGGGTTTTTCTTTCTGTTGGCTTTTGTTTATAATTTAAGATCTAGGCATTTAAACCTAAGCCTGCAAAAAAAAACCTTAACCTTTAAACCCTGTAGGGTTAAGGTTTAAAGGTTAAGGGTTTAAGATTTAGGCATTTGAACCTATGCCGGTAATTAAAGCTAAGCCCTTAACCTTTAAATTCTATCGGGTTGAGATTTTTACAGGTTTAGGGTTTAAGATGTAGGCATTTAAACCTAAGCCTGCAACTAAGTTTAAACCCTTAACCTTTAAACCCTGTAGGGTTAAAGTTTAGAGGCTTAGGGTTTAATATTTAGCCATTTAAACCTGTAGCCAAGCCCTTAACCTTTCAACCCTATAGTGTTAAGATTTTTAAGGGTTTAGGATATAAGATGTAGGCATTTAAACCTAATTAAGCCTGCAACTAATTTTAAACCCTTAACCTTTAAACCCTGTTGGGCTAAGGTTTAAAGGTTTCGGGCTTAAGATTTAGGCATTTAAACCTATTCCGGCAATTTACGCTAAGCCTCTAACCTTTAAACCCTATAGGGTTAAGATATTTAAAGGTTTAGGGTTTAAGTTTAAGGTTTAGGTATTTAGACCTATGCCGGCAGTTCATATTGAACCCTTAACCTTAAACCCCATAGGGATGAGATTTAAAGGTTTAGGATTCTTTACTTAGACATTTAAATCCAAGCTGACGATTCAACCTAAACCCTTAACCTTTAAACCCTATAGGGTGAAGGTTTAAAGTTTTAGGGTTTAAGATTCAGACATTTAAACCTAAGACAGCGATTAACACTAAGCCCTTAACCTTTAAACCCTATAGGGTTAAGGTTTAAAGGTTTGGGGTTTAAGATTCAGGCATTTAAAGCTAAGTATGTAATCAATTTGTCACCCTTAACACCTCTAAACTCTGTAGTGTGAAGGTTTAAAGGCTTAGGGTTTAAAAAAACCTAAGCCCCCTAAGCCCATAGAGTTTAAACCTTAAGGGTTTAAGGTTTACGCATCTATTCCTTAACCCTAAACCCTCTAGGGTCAGGACCCTAAAGCCCTCGGCAATCAAGCCTAAACCCTTGACCTTCAAACCCCATAGGATGAAGGTTTAAAGGTTTGGGGTTTAAGACTTAGGCATTTAAACCTAGAGGGCATTTAAGCCTTAATCCTAAACCCTTTAGGGTCAGAACCTTAGCACCCTATAGGGGTCTAGCACGTTCAAAGGCTTGAACCCTACAGGCGCTGAAGGTATACATGTCCTATCGGTTTTTAAACCATTACACCCTGTAAGAAGGTTTAGGGTCTTTTCGGGGTCTATCTCTAAATTTCTCACGGGGTTAACCCTGCAGGGTTTAAAGTTAAAGGTTTAGGGTTAAAGGTTAAGGCAATACCTATAGGATTAGAACCTTATAACCCTGTAGTGCATGAGGCTTAAACCCCTAAAACTTAACCATCTTTTTCTCGAGAAAACCAAAAAAACCAAAAAAACCAAAAAAAACCAAAAAAACCAAAAAAACCATCTTTTCCAAAACTATGGGGCTGGGGCCTCCAAAAGATGGTTTTTTTGGTTTTCTCGAGAAAAAGATGGTTTTTTTGGTTCGAAACCATCTTTTTCTCGAGAAAAAGATGGTTTTTGAGCAGCCGCTCTTCGAAAAACCATCTTTTTCTCGAGAAAAAGATGGTTTTTAGAGATCTTACCCTGGAAAAACCATCTTTTTCTCGAGACAAAGATGGTTTCCGGAGGTCTTGTCCTGGTAAAACCATCTTTTTCTCGAGAAAAAGATGGTTTTTGGAGGTCTTCTCCTGGTAAAACCATCTTTTTCTCGAGAAAAAGATGGTTTTTCGAAGGATGGTTGCTCAAAACAATCTTTTTCTCGAGAAAAAGATGGTTTCGAACCAAAAAACCATCTTTTTCTCGAGAAAACCAAAAAAACCAAAAAAAAAACCATCTTTTCCAAAACTATGGGGCTGGGGCCTTCAAGAGATGGTTTTTTTGGTTTTCTCGAGAAAAAGATGGTTTTTTTGGTTCGAAACCATCTTTTTCTCGAGAAAAAGATGGTTTTTGAGCAGCCGCTCTTCGAAAAACCATCTTTTTCTCGAGAAAAAGATGGTTTTTGGAGATCTTGTCCTGGAAAAACCATCTTTTTCTCGAGAAAAAGATGGTTTTTGGAGGTCTTGTCCTGGTAAAACCATCTTTTTCTCGAGAACAAGATGGTTTTTAGAAGAGCGGCTGCTCAAAAACCATCTTTTTCTCGAGAAAAAGATGGTTTCGAACCAAAAAAACCATCTTTTTCTCGAGAAAACCAAAAAACCATCTTTTGGAGGCCCCAGCCCCATAGTTTTGGAAAAGATGGTTTTTTTGGTTTTTTTGGTTTTTTTGGTTTTTTTGGTTTTTTTGGTTTTTTGGATTTTTTTGGTTTGTTGGTTTTTGTTAGTTTCTTGTTTTGTTGTTATTTGCCTTGATCTGGCTAGGACTCGGCTGCCATCCGCGGTGGGTCCATTGGGGGGGGGTGAGCATGTATATATATGAGCCCGCAGCCTTTAGGGCTTATTTTGCTGAGAGCTTTTCTTCTACTATTGAAAACCTTAGTCTAAATATTCAATATAAACATCAGCATAGATCTCTTTGAACGTAGCTGAGAATGTCTGTATTCTATCGCTTATTCTTTATTTAAGATTTGGGATTTAGGAAGAAGAATTTAAGTTGAAGTGTAAAGCTTGTACGGCTGTGTTTCGGTTTGAAAATCTAGAGCTTAAGGTTAATTTGGTTTGTTCTGTGACAACTACAGCTCACTTACTTTTTGCATTTTCTGCAATCCTCATGGATTTCAGACGTGAGTTCCCAGTGATTTCCTCGCTTTTTCTCTACTCGTATGCCGCGCCAGCACCAGAAACCCTCGGCCATGATCTTGCAGAAGTTAATTTGAGCGGTGTCTGCAATCCTCATGCATTTCATATGTGAATTCCCACAAAAATCCCTCGGCCATGATTGTTTACAAGAAAAATTTGATTGGTGTCTGGAATCCTTGTTAATTTCGTAGGTGGTTTCTCAGTGGCTTCATCGCATTGTCTTCACTCGTGTGTCGCGGAAGCATTAGAATCCCTCGACCATGGTCTTGTGTAAGGAAATTTGATTGGTTTCTGCATGTGACACATATGTATGACAATATGTACATATCTGAAAACATATAAAACGCCTGCGGTTCTAGGCTTAGCCGCGCGCGCGCGCCGTTCACAGTTGCTACACTACACGTGACTGTCTAGGGATGAGGTTTTAAGGTTAAGAGTATACATATGAAGCCCTCCAAACCTAGATTCCACCCGTGCCCTCCTATTTGCGCAACACCTTGTGCAGAGCCATGCTAATCTTTTAGGGCTTAGGGCTTAGGATTTAGGGTTTAGGGTTGAGGTCTTAGCACAGATGTCCTTGGTACACTTCTCGACCTAGCGCGTATCCTTGCGCAGAGTCATCCTAATCTTTCAGTCGTCATATTTTTGCGAGAGACCGAGACGGAGACCGAGACGGAGACGGAGAAGGAGAAGGAGACAGAGAAGGAGAAGGAGAGGGACGGACACCGAGGAGGGAGAAAGTAGGAAAAACTAGAGCGAGAGAAGCCCATCTCCCCAAGCTTTGTGCGGTTTAGGGTTTAGGGTGTTGGGTGTTTAGGGTCTAGGGTTTAGGGTTTAGGGTTTAGGGTTTAGGGTTTAGGGTTTAGGGTTTAGGGTTTAGGGTTTAGGGTTTAGGGTCTAGGGTCTAGGGTTTAGGGTTTAGGGTTTAGGGTTTAGGGTTACAGTTTAGATTACAGTTTAGGGTTTAGGGTTGAGGGTTACAGTTTAGGATTACAGTTTAGGGTTTAGGGTTTAGGGTTTAGGGTTTAGGGTTTAGGGTTTAGGGTTTAGGGTTCAGTCTCCCACCACCTGCCGAGGCGCGGCAGAGCTCTTGAGCCTTGGATTTGAAGGCATCGGAGAGCACGCTGGCATCCTCCGAGGTGTGGAAGACGTGCGGGATTTGGGGTTTGGGGTTTGGGGTTTAGGGTTTAGGGTTTAGGGTTTGGGGTTTAGGGTTTAGGGTTTAGGGTTTAGGGTTTAGGGTTTAGGGTTTAGGGTTTGGGGTTTAGGGTTTAGGGTTTAGGGTTGATTTTGGGGGAAGAAAACTGGCTCGGGCATGGCAACCCCCGCTTCGGTGGGCAAAAGTCGGGTCCGAGGCTCTCCCAAAAACTGGCAACAAGAAGCGGTGTAGGGTTTAGGGTTTAGGGTTTAGGGTTTAGGATTTAGGGTTTAGGGTTTGGGGTTTGGGGTTTGGGGTTTAGGGTTTGCTGTTACCAAAATTCCCAGACCCCCAATTTCAAACCCTAAACACCACCCTAAACCCTAAACCCAGACTTCAATTTCAAACCCTAAACACCACCCGAAACCCTAAACCCGAAACCCTAAACCCGAAACCCTAAACCCTAAACCCTAACCCACACCTCAAGCTCCAGGGCTTAGGGTCCTCCAACACCCCGTGGGCCGAGGTCACGCGGCGGCCATCCGGCATGAAGTTGCCTTTTCTGGCTTGGGGACACTTTAGGGTTTAGGGTTTCGGGTTTAAGGTTTAGGGTGTAGGGTTGAGGGTTGAGGGGTTGAGGGGTTCAGGGTTTCAACCCTAAGCCCGAAACCCTAAACCCTAAACCCTAAACCCTAAACCCTAAACCCTAAACCCTAAACCCTAAACCCTAAACCCTAAACCCTAAACCCTAAACCCTAAACCCTAAACCCAAACCCTGAACCCCAGGATGTCAGGCTTTGAGGGCTGAGGGTTCGCCACGGCGCTGGTCAGGGTCCGATCGAAGTCCAGGATGACCTGCTCAAAAAAAAGGATCAGCACAGTTCCCTAAACCCTAAACCCTAAACCCTAAACCCTTTTGGGAGGGTTTGGGGGGATTCGGGGGTTTGGGGAAGTTTCGGTGGTTTTTTGGGGGGTTTGGGTTTTGGGTATGTTCTGTGCTTTCCATACTCTTTGGGTGCGTTGGCGCGCCAGGCTTTGCTCAAACTCCGGTAGGTTTTGCAGCGCCTGCTAAACGCCCAAAGCAATCCCTCCGGACATCTTCCTGAAGGGTAGCCCTTCAATGGTGGTTGGGAAATCGACTTGGACTTCGTAGATTTTGCCCTATCTATACACCTCAGCCGAAAACTCAACGCGATGCATCGGCTTGTTTGGTGGAGTAGTCGTAGTGACAAGCAAGGCTGAAACTGCAGGTTAGGGTCTAGAACGTCACATCCACAAAAGCCTGAAGCCCTTCACCTTTGCTTTTGTGTTTCGGCTCCGCTGCTTTACTCCGTGAACCCTAAACCCTAAACCCTAAACCCTAAACCCTAAACCCTAAACCCTAAACCCTAAACCCTAAACCCTAAACCCTAAACCCTAAACCCTAAACCCTAAACCCTAAACCCTAAACCCTAAACCCTAAACCCTAAACCACAACCACCCCTCTCCTCAAGCCAACAGGCCCTCAAAGAAGATGCACAAGAACCGTTGGGGGGTTTCAAGGTTTAAGCTTTGGGGCCGCCTCCCTCAACCCTAAACCCTAAACCCTAAACCCTAAACCCTAAACCCTAAACCCTAGACCCTTGACACCCAGCCGAAGCGCATGTCATGCAGTTAGGGCTCGGGAGTTGAAGGAACTCCAACTAGGACTCCCTGAACCCTAAACCAAGAATAAACCCGAAACCCGAAACCCTAAACCCTAAACCCCAATCCCTAATCCCTAAACCCTAAACCCTAAACCCTAAACCCTAAACCCTAAACCCTAAACCCTAAACCCTAAACCCTAAACCCTAAACCCCAATCCCTAAACCCTAAACCCTAAACCCTAAACCCTAAACACCCCAAACCGCAGATGCCGCCGAGGGGCGAGCAGCTGGCCTTCGGCCGCCGCAGCGGAGCAGGCCTGCGGGTCTAGGGTTTAGGGTTTAGGGTTTAGGGTTTAGGGTTTAGGGTTTAGGGTTTAGGGTTTTCGGGTTTAGACTTTAGGGGTTAGGGGTTAGGGGTTAGGGGTTAGGGGTTAGGGGTTAGGGGTTAGGGGTTAGGGGTTAGGGGTTAGGGGAAATCAGGACCCTAAACCCCAAACCCCCCAAACCCCAAAAAAGCACCCAAGAGAAGCCCACGCCTCGAGCCGCCTCTCGGCCTCTTTGCCCTGCCACAGTGCAGCCATGGCCAGGTTTCCGCCAAGAAAGGCGGTCGCGCTGATTTGGGGGGGTTTAGGGTTTAGGGTTTAGGGTTTAGGGTTTAGGGTTTAGGGTTTAGGGTTTAGGGTTTAGGGTTTAGGGTTTAGGGTTTAGGGTTTAGGGTTTGAAGGCGCCAGGGGCTCAGGGTTTCGGCATGCATGTTGAGGGCTTCGGATTTTCTGGTGACTGTTTTGCTTTCTGACGGGTGCTCTCTCGGGGTTTGAAGTTCATCTTGCTGGCTCTTGTTGCTTCGTGTTTTTTGGGGGGCTTGCGTTTGTATCAGGACTCTTCTTCAAGCTGTTGCGGAAGGCTCGGTGTCCATCCGCTTAGGCATGGGATGTGTCGGCTGCGCGCCCCTGTGACGTGTGCAGTTCACCAGCCTCCCAAAGCCCCATGGGCCCTGAACCCGAAGCCCCGACTCAACTTCAGCAGCACCAGAGAGTGCCCCGAACCCGACACCCTAAACCCTAAACCCTAAACCGTAAACCCTAAACCCTCAACCCTATAAACCCTATAAACCCTCCCGGAAAAGGGGCCCTCGCCGAGGAGATGCAAAGGAAGAAGGCCTCGGCATGCACAGGGCTTGGGAGGGCTTAGTGTGTAGGGTTTGGGGTTTAGGGTCTAGGGTTTGGGGTTTAGGGTTTGGGGTTTGGGGTTTAGGGTGTAGGGTTTAGGGTTTAGGGTTTAGGGTTTAGGGTTTAGGGTTTAGGGTTTAGGGTTTAGCCCTTGACTTTAAAGGGTTCAGGGTTCCAAGTTTCTTGCGTTCGGCACTTAAAGAGACCCGAAGCCCGAAAGCCCTAAGCTTCCACGTGCTGGGACGAGCCCAAGCAACCTGTTGTTGCTTGCGCTGCCCGTATCAGTCGCATGAGCTTTTTGGCTACACGCATCTATACTCAACCCGTTTACTTTGAAACTGTAGTCTGTCGGTCCTCTCGCTCATTCTCTGGCTCTCTCTCTCTCTCTCTCTCTCTCTCTTTCCCGTCCTTCCTCTGCACATCCTTAAGGGCGTGCGCCAGTGAGTTCATGGTCGGTGTGCAACAGTGCCGTGACGTGACTAGCTGAGGCGGGAAAGGTACGGGTTCAAGATAAGAAGGTTCCAAGAGTTACTACTGGTGCATGGCCCAGGGCACAAGGATGTGAAGTGTTTAGATGTGTGCGTGTGCCCCACGGGAGAGTCTCTCTCTCTCTCTCTCTGGCTCTGGCTCTCGCTCTCGCTTTGGCTCTCGCCCTCGCTCTCTTTCCCTATCCCCTTCTATGCAAGCACAATGGACTTAGCCTGAGCCCTAAACCCCGGACCCTAGGTTGCTCATGATTCAGTTATGATACTAGTTCTTAGCAGGGAATTGAAAAAGTTCAAGTTCTGAGCCTAAACCCTAAACCCTAAACCCTAAACCCTAAACCCTAAACCCTAAACCCTAAACCCTAAACCCCGACTTGCTTCTGCTTCAGTTGTGACATGTGTGCGATGCTGCGTCGGGCGGCAGAGGCACAAAAGGTAGCGCCGATGCCGATGGCGGAGTTCCTCTCGCGCCTGGCGCCCGAGTTGGGGGAAGGAGCTCAAGGGGGTGTAGGGGTTTAGGGTTTGGGGTTTGGGGTCTAGGGTTTAGGGTTTGGGGGTTAGGGTTTAGGGTTGCCTGGGGAGTTTAAGGGTTTAGGGCCTAGTGCTCTTCACCTTACCAGAACCTCTTTCATACCCGAACTACCCAAGCCCATAAGAAGGCTCAAGTGGCACTCAAGTGAGTCTTATCTTCTTTCAGCTAGCTAAGGTGAGGGCGAATTAGAATGTCCCATGACATGAGCTTTATCGGCTCAACGCAACCCCTTGGGCAAATGGCAAAGGGTCCGCCTCAAACCGGCCACAACCAAGTGGGAGGCCTTTCGTCTCTTGCTTCTTTGGCCGCGGCCGCGGCATCCGCATCCTCCGCGGTTGCTTGCGGGCACTTTAGGTCTGGGCTGCAAGGACTGGAGGGCCCCCTAAAAGCCTCAACCCCTCCACCCCTAAAAGCCTAAACCCCTAAAACTCTAAAGAGACTTAGAAGGGTCAGTTCAAGGGGGCTGGGGAGTTGAAATCCCTTGTGGTGGGGGGGCGGGGGATTTACCCTAAAGTTCGAAACCCTGAACCCCAAAGGCAGATGGGAGAGGAATTCTCAGGCTCAGGAGAACACAGGGATGTTCAGGGGTGGATAGGTTTGGTGTCCCGGCATTGGGGTAGAATTCGGGTGGCCGAGCTTTCCTTTGAGCTTTAGTTTCTACGGCCTTGGGAAATTCTTAACTCAAATGTTATGGACTCTTTGCGGTTCAGGGTGTAGGGTTTAGGGTTTAGGGTTTAGGGTTTAGGGTTTAGGGTTTAGGGTTTAGGGTTTAGGGTTTAGGGTTTAGGGTTTAGGGTTTAGGGTTTAGGGTTTAGGGTTTAGGGTTTAGGGTTTAGGGTTTAGGTGTTAGGGTTTAGGGTTTAGGGTTTAGGGTTTAGGGTTTAGGGTTTAGGGTTTAGGGTTTAGGGTTTAGGGTTTAGGGTTTAGGGTTTAGGGTTTAGGGTTTAGGGTTTAGGGTTTAGGGTTTAGGGTTTAGGGTTTAGGGTTCACACTTCACACTGGGCCACTGGCAGCGAATTCGCGCTTCTTGCCGACCCTCGGGACGGCGAGGAAGGGCTCGTTGGGCCGAACAATATGAAAGTTAGGGGTTCAGGGTTTAGTAGAAATTGTATAGGGTTCAGGTCGGGAGTTTTGACCGAAAGTTTTGACCGAAAGTTTTGACCGAAAGCTGTTTTTTGCTTTGGGACTGGGGCTGGGTCGGGGGGGGGCTGGGGGGCTGGGGCTGGGGCTGGCTGGGGGCTGTCTAAACAGCTGACAAGCCGAGCTTAAGTAAATGAATTCAAAGCGCCTTTGGAAGGTCAAATATTCAATTCACTTAGACCTCTGGGTTCCAAGCTATTTGTCTAAACAGCTGACAAGCAGAGCTTAAGTAAACTCATCCAAAGTGGTTGTATCATTCTGAATTTGTCCAAGCAGCTGACCAACCGAGTTTGACTAGATTACTAAAAAACGTACATTCATGATGATGCCACATACAATTTCTCTTTATCCTGGTCTTGAGGGTTCAGGATTTAGGGCTTAAGTACAGGGTTAGGGTACGCAGAGGCTTGCAGAGGCCTCCGGCCTCCGTGGCGTCCCTTTGAGATTTGGGGCTTAGGGTTTGGTGCTTAAAATTGAGGGTCCGGTGAAAGGACAGCTTCATTATTTAAAGTAGAGTCAGGAGGAGCCCTTGACCCCAAAACCCCTCCCAGGCGCACCCTAAAACCCTAAAACCCTAAACCCTAAACCCTAAACCCTAAACCCTACACCCTAAACCAACCCTAAACCCCAATTCAACCCTAAACCCTAAACCCCCTGAAAGGCCTTCAAGCCCAAGAACTCCAAGTAAACCCTAAATCCCTAAACCCTAAACCCTAATTATTATACATCGAGCCTCCCCTCCCTGCAGGAAAGGAACTTGCGGGTTCATGCTGGGGTTTGGGCACTGCGGGGCACCCCAGGGGTTCTTTTTGGGGGGGGATACTCTGGGGTTGGGCTCTCCAGGGATTCTCACAACACCACATCGAGGGTGACCCTAAACCCTAAACCCTAAACCCTAAACCCTATACCCTAAACCCTAGACCCTAAACCGGTGAGTTGAGTGAGTGAGCGAGTGGCCTCGCGCAGGATGCCCTGCCTCAGGCGCCCTCCCGGCCTAACTAAGAAAAACACAACACAAGCAGATGAAAACTAAGTAAGGAAAAGCATCATTCAACAAAAAACAAGTTTAGGGTTTAGGGTTTAGGGTTCAGGGTTTAGGGTTTAGGGTTTAGGGTTTAGGGTTTAGGGTTTAGGGTTTAGGGTTTAGGGTTTAGGGTTTAGGGTTTAGGCTTTCGTAAACAAAAGAACTTCGGGCCCCCGGGCTTGAAACGCCAGAGGACCAGCGCGCTGGAGATGCCATCCAGGGAGGCCTCTCGTGGCGCCAGGAGGCCGACCCCCCCCGGCCCCTTTAGGGTTCAGGGTTTAGGGTTTAGGTTTAGGGTTTAGGGTTTAGGGTTTAGGGTTTAGGGTTTAGGCTTTAGGGCCCCCCCCCCACCCCCTCCCCCAACTCACTTTTTGGGGGGTGGTCGCACCAAAGGCTGCGTCAGACAACGTCACCGCGGCCGGGGTGCCGCAGGTAAACTTTCGCTGAGTCTCGCAGCGAAGGGAACTCGGAAACTCGGAAACTAGTGCATCAGGGATGGGGAGACAAGACTGTGGAGAAGCTCCGGTATGCTGCAGCGGTCACGCGCTGAAAGGCCTTGAAGCCCGCCTCTTCTAGGAGCGCCCTGCCCTCCTCGTGGTGGCCGAGGCAGAGAAGACTCCGACTGAGCAGAGCAATCGTCCAGGGCGACAGGCGCGAACGGGACACCACGAGTGGCGGCGCGGGCCAGAGCACGTCGAGGCCTCCTCCCAGCGCATGTGGGAGGAGTTCGATGTCGTTCAGGAGGCCGGGATTCATCTGCAGCTCAGTGTCAAGGACGTGGCTATCAAGACTTGCCAGATCGATGCGGCCCTCTCTCAAAGCTGAGATCGATGCTTTGTGGGACCCAGTTTGCAAGACGGCCTGAAAGAGCTGGTTCAGCGGGCTCTTCTTGGAGTCCATGGGAGAGCCCAGCTTTCGCACGACGTGGTCGTAGAGGAAAGACTCAAGAGCCCGGCAGCCGCTCCAGCTGTTTGGCTCGTTGATGCCCAGCTTCATGGAAGCCAAAGCGCTCGCCATCGACTCCGGGCTGCCTCCGGCAGCCAAGAGAACGCTGACGCCCTTCCTGCCGACCAGCACACACTGGTATGCCGGCAGGGTCTGCGTCGTTTCGTGCATGTCGGGGACAGCTTTAGGATCATACCCCCCCTGTTCCACGACCTGCCGGTGTGGTGCGAGCACGTGGCTGCGACTCCTCAACGGAGCTGCGATGACAGAAGTTGCCAGTCGCGCCTCCGTCGATGCGGCGAAGCTGGCCATGGAGAACATCGCGCCGCACATGAACGCGACATCGACCGATGCAGCTCCACCATCACCTTAGGGAGTAGTGGGGAGTCTTAGGGCCCCTTGGGTTACATACGCCCCCCTGACCCCCCCCCTCCCTTAAGAACCCGATGATCACCGCCTCCCGCGCCCACGAGGTTCTCCCAAGGAGTTCGTTCGAAGCTTGGCTCACACCACTCGAGGGGGAGGCCGGTTTGCTTGCCCAGTAGGGCAAAGAGCTTCTTGTAGAATGCTTGCGCGTTGTGACCTGGGGGTTTTCTCACAAAACTTTACGGAGAACTCCAAAATAGACCAAAAAATCTGAAGACCTCAACCCCACCCTAAGCCCGGAGCCCCCCCCCCCCAACTTTCGAAACACCCCAAACCCTAAGCCCTAAGCCCTAAACCCAAACCCCAAACCCCAAACCCTAAGCCCTAACCCCCCCCCTGCCCCCACCTAGATAGGAGGTGCAACGAATGCCGCCACCTGAGGACCCCAAACTCCCAAAGGCAGCTCTGGGGAGGAGAACCTCGTCAATCCAGCCCTTGGCATGCCAGGAGCTTGGCATTGTAGGGGTTTAGGGGTTTAGGGATTAGGGTTTGGGGGTTAGGGGTTTAGGGTTTAGGGTTTGGGGTTTGGGGTTTAGGGTTTAGGGGTTAGGGTTTAGGGTTTGGGGCTTATTGCTTAGGGTTGTCGAGGGCCCTGGGGCCTTAGGGAGTCTGTTGTTGCTTCTGCCGGGGCATCCAGCCTCCGACGTCCCCAAGTTCCTGTTACTCTTAGTGCGTCGAGGCTCCTGCTGGTTGTCTGGAGTGGGTTCCGCGAAAGTCTCGGCTCGCGTGAAAGAATCGTAGAGGTATCTTCCCGGCGCCTGCTTCGGTACGGAAGAAGGCGGAGGGTCTTGCATCCAAGTTTGGTTCTTGCCGCTGGAGGCGGGAAAAGCATCGTAGAATTCATCCCTGGGCAGGGCATACCTCCAACGGATGCCAAAGCCGCCGTACGGGCAGGAGGAGCCCACAGCCTTCAGGGTGTCCCTAAAAACCCTAAACCCTAAACCCTAAACCCTAAACCCTAAACCCTGAACCCTAAACGCCTTCAAGGTGTGAGCATCCAAAGGAGCTCTCGGGTCTTCGTCCTTCGCCAGCGCCGGCAGCCCCACGCCGAAGTCGACGGCGAGCGTTCGCTGCAAGTGGATGACCCCGGTCTTTCGCAGAACGTTTCCCGTGAAAGAGCCGCTGTGAATTCCTAGGATGGCCCTTAACACCCCCTGAAGAAGATGTAAGCTACATGTGATCCCCTTAAACCCAAATAAGGACTAAATATGATCCTCTTAAACCCAATCAGGGAAAGTAGCAAATATAAACTGAATGTGGTCCTCTTAAACCCAAGAACGGAACATGCAACTAAATATGATCCCTCTCAAACCCAACAAGGGAAACTATAAACTAAATACAATCCTCTTCAAGATTATAACAGTACCCCAAAAAGGCCCCACCATACTCCCCGATATGATCCTACTATATAAACCAATCAAGGGAAACATACGCAGCCCTAAACCCTAAACCCGAAACCCTGAACCCTAAACCCTAAACCCTAAACCAAAGGCCCACCGAGACTCTCACCCATGAGTAGCTCACGGGGGCCGCTCTTGCGACAGCCCTCTGGTGCCATTTCGAGGTCCCCATCAAGGTCATCGGGGTCTCGCCGTCCTTGAGTTCAGGGTTTAGGGTTTAGGGTTTAGGGTTTGGGGTTTGGCGTTTAGGGTTTAGGGTTTAGGGTTTAGGGTTTAGGGTTTAGGGTTTAGGGTTTAGGGTTTAGGGTTAGGCTTTAGGGTTTAGGGTTTAGGGTCATCGGAGTCTAGGGTTTAGGGTCTAGGGTTGTTTATAGGGTTTAGGGTTTAGGGTTTCGGGTTTAGGGCTTAGGTTTAGGGTTTAGGGTTTAGGGTTTAGGGTTTAGGGTTTAGGGTTTAGGGTTTAGGGTTTAGGGTTTAGGGTTTAGGGTTTAGGGTTTAGGGTTTAGGGTTTACGGGTAGTTGCATGGTCCCTTCAGCTCACATGAAAAGGGGACCGCCTATGTGCCCCTGAATATACCCCATATACAAGCCAAGGGACCTTTAGCGGCCTTCCAACGACAATGTTGACGTAATTGACGCCGTCAGGAAGAGGAAGGACGATGTAGAAATGGATGTCCTTCTGCCCTTGGAGATCTTTCATGAGCCCTTCCTCGACTTTCCAGAGCTCCGCAGCACCGGAGAGATCCGGCTTCCTCCAGCCCACAAAAGTCACAAAACCGTAGCGCCTCTCCTCGCCACTCGGATTCTCGACATCCTCCTCCCAGAAGGCGCTGGGTCTCAACAGCGCCATGTAGGCCTTCTCGGCATGCTTGTGGAAGATCTCGTGGCCGGCGTCCTACATGGCGGGTTCCCTTCACAACTGGGTTTGCCGCGATGAACAAGATGCGGAGCCTTATCGTAGGGACATCCCAAGACGGGACCATAATTTGGGTCAAAAACCCAAAATGGACCCCCAAATAGTAGGATTCCCTTGTAATGAGGACCCCAATAAGGTACCCCCGAATTTCACCAAACCCTGAACCCTGAACCCTAAACCCTAAACCCTAAACCCTAAACCCTAAACCCTAAACCGGCCTCAGGACTCCTCGCCCGAAGAAGGATGAGCTGCTCGCGAGCTTCCGCTGGCGAGGACGCCGAGGGAAACTGCGGCTGAGAAGCTTCCGTCGGCCACTCTCCCCGGAGGCCTGCCTTCATGAGCCTGGGTTTAGGGTTTAGGGTTTAGGGTTTAGGGTTTAGGGTTTAGGGTTTAGGGTTTAGGGTTTTAGGGTTTAGGGTTTAGGGTTTAGGGTTTAGGGTTTAGGGTTTAGGGTTTAGGGTTTAGGGTTTAGGGTTTAGGGTTTAGGGTTTATGGTTAGGGTTTAGGGTTTAGGGTTTAGGGTTTAGGGTTTAGGGTTTAGGGTTTAGGGTTTAGGGTTTAAGGATACTCTTTAGGGTTTAGGGCTCAGGGTTTGGGGTTTGGGGTTTGCGTTCATCGGAACTCAAACTCAGCGACCGCTCTAGGCGAATGCCCGTGAATGCTGGCCTCCCTGCACTGGCAACTTCACTTGCAGCTCCTCCCTAAACCCTCAACCCTAATCCCTGCACCCTAAAACCTAAACCCAAACCTAAAACCCAAAACCCGAAACCCTGCACCCTTAACCCAGAACCCTCAACCCGAAAGCCTCAACCCTAAACCCTAAACCCTAGACCCTAAACCCTAAACCCTAAACCCTAAACCCTCCAAAACTGGCAGGGAGCTCTGTGGCCACGCCCAGCCCGTATTCGCTGAACGCGGTCATGTCACGGACGGGCCACCCTTGTGAGGTGAAGGCGCCCTGGAGGTCGCCCGGGTGCGAGTAGCCTGGGTTTAGGGTCTAGGGGTAGGGTGTAGGGTGTAGGGTGTAGGGTTTAGGGTTTAGGGTTTAGGGTTTAGGGTTTAGGGTTTAGGGTTTAGGGTTTAGGGTTTAGGGTTTAGGGTTTAGGGTTTAGGGTTTAGGGCGTCCCAGCATCTGCTACTTGTAGCCTCCTGCGGCAATTGACTACTTAGGGTCCATAGCTGCAAACCCAGTGGCATGGAACTTGGCTGCATTCCTTCATGAGCCTCAGGGCCTCGGAGGCAGCCTCCGAGTAGAGCTTGCCGCCATCCGTCGGAGGGCGAAATGGCACCTCCACACTCGCATGTGGAGAAGGAGCCGTCGTCATCCCTAGCAGGCTGCCTCGTGGCACTCGGACCGCGGGGGGCTGCGAAGATAAGACCCTAAACCCTAAACCCTAAACCCTAAACCCTAAACCCTAAACCCAAAACCCTCCAAAACTGGCAGGGAGCACAGCCAAACAGAAACCCAGAGCCAAGAGTATCCTGGGCAAAAAAAAAGCATGCCCTCTTTGGTCTCAAGGGGCTCATAGAAGGGAACCTGAACCCTTAAAAGGAAAACAAAAGAAAAACTAAATAATAATAATAATAATAGTAATACAAATACTAATAATAATAATAATACCAATACCAATACCAATACTAATACTAATACTAATACTAATACTAATACTAATACTAATACTAATACTAATACTAATACTAATACTAATAATAATAATACTAATAATAATAAGAATACTAATAGTAATAAAAATTAAAAATTCGGAGCCGACTCTGGGTCCCAGAAGAGGTAGGCCCATTCAAGGCACAGCAGCTTCAACATGCCCGGGGCCGGCGCCAGATGTGGCCATGCTCACATGAACTTCAGAACCCTACACTGCACAAACCCTCACCCTGCACCCTACAAACCCTAAACCCTAAACTCTAAACCCTAAACCCTAAACCCTAAAACCTTACGTCGGAGACGCTTGCAAAAGATTTAATGGAAGCCTTCTTGTTGTAAAGTTGTGCTAAATAGTGCTGGATAGTGCTTAAATAGTGCTTAAATAGTGCTAAATCGTGACAAATAATGCAAAATAATGCTACACTGTGCTAAAATAATGTTAAATAGTGCTAATTGTGCAGAGAGCGCCAAAAAAAACATTCTAACTCGTGTGAAAATAAGCACAAAGAAACACCATCATTAGCACAAAGCGGCCACATGACAAACTTTGCAGCCAAAATGGCCAAGACGGCCAAGAACTACCCGCAAAGAACGCTCTCAGACCTAGGTAGTGCCCCATCTACCAGTAATTATGGCTTGAAAGGCTTCCCTGATATTCAACCTAAAGACGCCTTGCTCACTAGTCTGCGCCTCCATGCCGAAGCCGATCACCGACAGCACCTCACCATCGGGCTCTGACAGTGCTAAGTAAAACCTCGAATAGGAGAAGGGGGGTTGTTAGGGTTTAGGGTTTAGGGTTTAGGGTTTAAGGTTTAAGGTTTAGGGTTTAGGGTTTAGGGTTTAGGGTTTAGGGTTTAGGGTTTAGGATTTAGGGTTTAGGGTTGAGGGTTGAGGGTTTAGGGTTTAGGGTTTAGGGTTTATTTGGGATTACAACATACGGGCCATTAATCTCTACCTGAACTCATGGTGTCGGCTGAGAACCAGCGCGGAGCGCCAACCCCCCCTGCAGCCCGACAGCCCGGAACCCAAAAGACACCTGAAACCATGAGAAGAGCTCAGCATGTGCGGCAGGCGCACGTCCGGAAAAGGATTCTCAGAGCCTGTGTTTCGAGACTTTCGTGGAAAGTGAAAAAGCAGCTGGGTCTCCACCCCCCCAAAACCCAAAACTCCAACCCCCCTCCCCCCGCCCCAAACCCTACAACCCTCAAAGCCCCAAAGCCCCAAATCGCAAAACTCCAACCTCCCTCCTCCCCCCCCACCCCAAACCCTACAACCCTCAAATAGCCCCAAGCCTCAAAAGCCCCAAAGTCTCAAAAGCCCCAAAGCCCCAAACCCCAAACCCTAAACCCTAAACACCGGAAGCTGGGGCCAGGGGCATTCTCTGAGAAGCCGATGCCGAAGCCCAGGATGGCGAGTACCTGCTTTGGGGGGTTTAGGGTTTAGGGTTTAGGGTTTAGGGTTTAAGGTTTAGGGTTTAGGGTTTAGGGTTTAGGGTTTAGGGTTTAGGGTTTAGGGTTTGGGGTTTGGGGTTTGGGGTTTGGGATATGGGGGGGTTCACTTGGTCCTCCAGGGGGTTTCAGGGTTGTCGGGTTTAGGGTTGTAGGCTTCAGGGTTGTAGGGTTTTACGGCTTAAGGTTCAGGGTTGAGGGTTCAGGGAACTGGGGGATTGGGGTCTAGCATTTCAGACCTGTAGTTGCGGGGCTAGGCCGGGTTCAGGGCTTTGGCATGTACACGCGCTCTGTTTACAGCTTGTTCGGTTACAAAACCCTAAACCCCAAACCCTAAACCTAAACGACAGACTGCAAACCCCAGTTGATGTGGAGCTCTCACATGTGTGCTTGAGTGCTAGGAAGGCTTGAAAGCTCCAGTGCTTACATACGAGAGCTTGGGCACAGGGTTCATGACCCGAAGGCCTAAACCCTGGACGCTAAATGGATGCCAGGCATTCGGGGGCCCAGGCGCGTTTCGGGGCTCAGAACCCTAAACCCTAAACCCTCAACCCTCAACCCTCAACCCTCAACCGGCGGGGCTTTTTTTTTTTAAAGGTGTGGCCCGGGCCTCCTTTTTTTAAAAGGTGCCCCGCTGGTGGTCCCCTTGGTCCTCTGGTCCCCTGGTCCCGTGGTCTGGATGTCTGTTTCAGGGGGGGAGGATCTCCGGACGATATATATAAATCTTTCCGGACTGCATATAAATATCTCCGGACTATATATAAATAGGTGCGGTAGCTTTGGGCTACTTGTGGCTACTTCATGTAGACTTGCCACACTCAAACTCCGAGCCTTTTTTGCCCGATACGACGCACTGCAACTCCTACTGACTGCACGTTCACCCCAGTACCTCCAAGGCCTTCGCGGCCTGAGCCGCAGCTGCTGCCTCCTTTTCTTTCTCCTCCCTCTTCTTCATCTTGAGGCTGGCCTTGAGAACCTTCTTGAGGAAACGCCGATGCTTCGATTCTGATTTTGTACGCCTTGTGCGCACATGCACTTCGATCGACTCTAAGTTGTAGGAGCAGCCATCGCAGGTTCGGAAGCAACACCGCTTCGCCATCTCTGCCACCATCACGTCTTTCAGCACAGTCAGCAGGCATTGCCTCTCGCCGTCGCGAGTGATCTGGACTTCGAAAGTCCCCGTGGTGCTACCTGCTTCTGCGCCACCTACAGACCTACAGCAGCCTTGTCACAAGAGTGCCCTGCGCCTTGAAGGAGCGAGTGCGGAAAACAAACCTGAACGAGGGACGCGGGAAGGGGGTGCCTACGGGTTAGGGAACGCAAGGCACTCGCAGAAGAGCGGGTGTGGATCGAAGACGACAAGGGGGACTCGACGGCCTGGTTGGCCACCAAGAAGGGCGGCCGGGAGCTGCGGGGACGGTGGCTGGATGCACGATAAGCCCGTCAGCTTCAATGCTCGCCGCTATCACATGGTGGAGCCGCACCAGGGCAGCATGTGGGCGCTCGCAGCTTATGTTCCGCAAGCCTATACTCGTGCGACTGAGCAGCACCGGCAAGCGCTGAGGGAAGCAGGCTTTCCGTTGCCTGCTTGACAAAAATTCTCAAGCAGGGAAGCACGGACGAGATTTTCGTCCATGCTCGAGACATTGAGACAGATACCTGTCAGTTTTTTCACGATAGCTTGAGACCTGGGCCAGACGAGCGAGACAGGCGAGACAGCTGCGACAAGAGGCTAGATAGACTAAAGCTGTCTCAGGCCTGTCTCGTTTGTCTCGTGCTGGTTTTGGACGATTTTTCCCTCTCTGAGAGGGTGTTCCAGCGCTCCACTCTATGATAGCTACAGGCCTAAGTTCGCGACATAGGTCAGAATTCGGTACTTCGAAGCACTATCGATTCGAGGGCCTACGGCCCGCAAACGGCAACCAAGGTGCAGTGGAAACTGCGTAAGGGCTTTCAGGCTGCCTTGGCTTGGGTAATTCGAGCGCTTATTGCCATAGAGCCTGGCCCAAAAGCGATTGAAAGTCGCCTTTTGTGTATTCCCAGGCCAAGATGGGACGCCTAAGACGGTCTACGGCTGTGGGCACCGACATGCCGCCTCCAATGGCCATCCTGGACAGAGGGGATCCGAAACGGGATGCACCCGGACTTGCAGGCCTGTATCCATATCTTCTTCAGGAGCGCTGTCACTATTTGCTTCCAAGTCTGGCGTTGGTCCTTCATTGCCTACAGGATGCGTCAGCAGACACGCCAAAGGTAGTACCCTGCGAAAGGACACGTTGCAGTCCGACTTAGCGTCCGGCCATTCCAGATTGAAGACGGCCCAGAAGTGCTCGATGGTCTGACATGCAACTCCCGTGGCCAGGGCACGTCGAATGGCCTCGAGGAAGTTAATGGGCTTGTCACCAGGGTCAAAACGCTTGTAATGACGCAGGCGCAGCAAACTTGTTGACGCGGGGCTTTTGCACCTGTCTGGCGGCTTCAACATCCTGACTTTGGGCAGCCCGGGCCCAGCGACTCAAGGTGTCGGCACCTACCCACCCCGCAGTCACTACCTGCCCGCTATCATTCCTTCGAAAGACAGTTTTAGGACAGGTGGGCCTTCGGTACGCTCTTCCGGCCAGAAAGGCCACCGCCGTTGCTGGTGGGACGTTAATTTGTAGGTCAGTAATTCTGCCCTGTCGATCCCCTTCCCCCCACTTTGTCGCTATTGGGCGAACCCAACACAACAGGCAAGCGCCCGGCCCTGGTAGGCGGCGCGTTCTGGTGCGCGTCAAAGGCGAGAAGCAAGCCAGCCAGCCAGTAATCCGGGTCACTGTAACAGGTCATGGCCGGGAATTTGGCAGCCTGCACTCCATGAATGTCTCGAACGGCAAAGAAGAGATCTGCGATGTACTGAGCCATGGTGAGGAAGCCATACCCAAGCAAAGACTCCTGCAGGCTCGCCAGGGACACCTGAGGTGCTGTTGTGCCCAGGACCGTCGGCAGGTTCAGCTGTTCAATGGTCATTGCTATCCTCAAACCGGCGGGGGTAACATCGGGTTATAGATCTGCAGATAAGATGCCGGAAAAGTGTCCGGGAGGTAAAGCAACTGGTTGGCGATGTGCAGGAGGCGTTCAGGGTCGTCCAATTGGCTGGGCAAATCCTGCAGCAGTTGCTCGTATGCAGTGTAGGCCTGCAGCTGTTGCTTATGCGTTGTCACATGTGACGAGTCCTTGAGCGCCATGTAGGGTCTGGGCTTCAGCCGCGGCCCAATAGGAAGGCCATCAGCAAGGGCCTGCACACACTGAGACCCCGACTCAATATTCCGAGCCTTTTCCGCACGCGCTGCCTCCCCCTGTCTTTCCAGGCCGGGTGGGGGATCCACTCGGCTGGGTTCGGCCATCCTGGGTTTGGCTTGCGGCTTCGCCTTGGGAGGCCCATAGCTGCGCGGTCTGGGGGCAGCGGGGGCGTCCTCACCCCACAGAGTGCCTTGTGCAACTGGGCACCGGCGACGGGCAACCTGCTTCTGTGGAGTCACGTCGTTGCGCATTCTCCAATTTTGGCCCCTCGCCTGCGCGGCTTCCTGCCTTTCAGGGGGGCAGTAGACTGACTGCCACTCGCGGGCGTGGTGCCTTGGGTGACACCTGTGCAGTGTTTGCTGGACGGCTTGTTCTCATTGACAGCGGCCCTCGCTGGCTCACTACGTTTCGCAAGTAGGAGGTTAGTCCTCATAGCCTGGCTCGGCACCCCCTGTTGTCTTGAGTCATTGAAATTGCCCTCCCCCGCCTCGGTGCCAGGATTGGCACCTGTGCGGATTTGAGCGCTCGGAGCTGCCTCCACGTTCATAGCACTTCGGCCTGCATCCTCCGCAAGGGGAGGCTCGCCACGCTTTGCGGGGAGCAGGGTGACCTCTGTAGGTCGCGGTGCCAGACGGTGCCCAGCGGTGGGTGAGAACACAGGAGGCGGAAGGAGGGTCACCCTTGGGGGACTGGAGGTACCAACGACGCCATCCCCTTCCAGAGGACTTTCTTGCGCCATGCTTCCCACCCGCACCGCCAGAAGGCGCAATCCTTGTGGTTTGCGGCGAATGCCCGCCTTATGCTCGAAAGGGGCATCCGTAGGCCGTTTTAGAGGGAGGTGCGAGAAGACTGGCGTCCCCAGCAAGTGTGTGAGGTACTGAGCTGCACCATCACTCGCTTGAGCAGACTGGAAGGGCACGCAATAAACCGCATTAGGCAGTGCACTTACCTTGAAGCCTTGCGCCTCCAGTTGTGCTAGCGTGCCTCTCATGGTTTCAGAGCGAAAAAGGGGGGCATTTGCCCATACTCTCCTGCCAGAGATCGCGAAAGAGGACCACCTTCCGCCAAGAAAACAACGGGAGCAGGGGAGCAGAGGACCACGGGACCAGACGATGGGACAGAGGGGACCACGGGACCAGGGCCAGAGGACCAAGGGGACCACCAGCGGGGGGGGGGGGGGGACGAGCCACACAAAAAAACCCTGGCCCCCCTCAACCCTAAACCCTAAACCGCAGCTCAGAAACCTCAAGGTTGAAGGGTTTACCACAGTTTAGGGTATTGGGGAGCCGCAGCAACTGGAGGCCCAACCGACATGCCCAGGGCACCAGCGAGATCAGCACCGATACCACGGAGACCTTCCTGGAGGGATCTAAGTCGTGGGGGGGTTTAGGGTTTGGGATTTTGGGGTTTCGGGGTCTCCATGAAGAGCTTTGCGCCTGCAAGTATCGGGCGGGGATGCATTTGGCTGCTGTAGTGGGAAAGCTCTCTAAGCCATGGTCTTTGATTGAGTCCGTTAGAATCCTTTTTTGACGGTCCGCATGGTTGCCGGTACCCAAAGAAGGTGCCCTAAAACTCTATGCCTACCCTTAGAACCAGAAAAATCCGGCTGTGTGCCCTAAGCCCTATAGACCCTAGACCAACACTAGACCCTGAAACCGTGGAAGACTCAACTCATGGTTCAGGGCTCCCTGAATTTGATCCTTACCCTAAACCCTCAACCCTCAACCCTCAACCCTAAACCCTAAACCCTAAACCCTAAACCCTAAACCCTAAACCCTAAACCCTTTACGTCCAAGCTCAACCTGTACTGCCGGGCCTGGCTGAGAGCATCAGGAGTTCCTCCTCCGGCCTCATGGGCACTCTCCAACAGTTGAAGCTTCTGGGGCTCAACCCTAAAGCCGAAACCCTAAACCCTAAACCCTAAACCCTAAACCTAAACCCTAGACCCTAAAGGGCCCTGAGTTAGAACGATGTCGCGTCGTCGACCTTCGAGACGTCAGGATTTAGGGGTGCAAGGGATGTCGGGATTTAGGGGGTAAGGGACCCCGAAAGTAACCCCGGTCCGGTTTAGGGTTTCGGGATCTAGGGATTTAGGGATTTAGGGATTTTGGGATTTTGGGATTTAGGGATTTAGGGATTTAGGGATTTAAGGATTTAGGGATTTAAGGTTTAGGGTTTAGGGATTTAGGGTTTCGGGAGTTAGCTCTTTAGGGCGGGCGTTCAGGCCCCCGGATGCAGATCGACGAGTGCGTCTTCCGGGCCCACTGACGAGGTCACCGTCCACGTGCTGGGAGGTTCCAGCTCAAGGTCTGGGCCTGACCAGGGCTTAGGTTTCGGGTGTAGGGTTTAGGTTTAGGGTTTAGGGTTTAGGGTTTAGGGTTTAGGGTTTAGGGTTTAGGGTTTAGGGTTTCGGGTTTAGGGTTTAGGGTTTAGGGCTAGGGTTTAGGGTTTGGGGTTTGGGGTTTAGGGTCTGGGATTTAGGGGTTTCCGCCTTCGAGTTTGAGTCCAACCCCACCCCACCCACCCCACCCCGCAGTACGCTAAACCCGTACGCTAAACCCTTTGCCCTGAACGCTGAGCCCTAAACCCTAATGAAACGCCCCAACCTCCCAAGCCCGGCAGCCCCAAAAATGTGCCTGGCTCCTCCTTGCCCAGCTTGCTGGGGATGGGCAGGCCTCGTTGGGGTCTTGTTGGGGGCTTAGGGTTCTGGGTTTAGTGTTTCAGGATTGAGGGTTTAGGGGTCTAGGGCTTAGGGGACTTTCGCGTTTTGGGCTTGCCAAAATCGACCGCCCCACGCCCTGACCCGAAACCCTAAGACCCAAGATGCTGAATTTCACAAGCAACACATGGGGCCCTATGACCCTTCTCGTTTTGCAAGCTAAACGCTCCTTGTGGGCTCTCCTTTCTGAACCGCAGATACACGCCTCACATCGCACCAGCTACCCCTCTGCTCGGGCATGGGCTGAGGCCATCGATCGGGGCCCCCTGGGCACTTTTGACATCAGGGACGGAGGAGGGGGCGCAAAAAAACGGTAGGGGTTTGGGGATTTTGGGGCTTAAGTTTTCGGGAGCTTCTCAAGTGCCCTAAACCCGAATACACCCAAAACCCTCAACAGCAACAAGGTGGAGGCTTTGGGGTCATGGGCCTGGGGCTTCGGTTCTTGGGCTACGGGAAAGATGGGAGGCTTCACGCTCAGTGACACCGAAAAAAAGGCCGGCTCGAACGGCTTCAAAGACCGGAACACCCTAAACCCCTTAAACCCTCAACCCCAAAAGGACCCAAACCCTATAACCCCCCAAACAATCTAAAAACTCCAAAACCCTAACACCCCAAAACCCCGAAGCCCAAAACCCCCAAACCCCCAAACCCCAAACCCCACAACTCTACAACTCTACAAAAACCTCAAAAACCCGAAAACACCCAATCAAAACCCGTAAGAAGAATCCCCAAACCCGAAAGCTTGGGATGTTCCCCCTTAAACTAACAGTCCTGCATAGCGAGTATAGTACCCCCTATTATAATCCCTATGCAGGACTGTTAGCATAAGGGGGAACATCCCCCAACCCTAAACCCTAAACCCTAAACCCTAAACCCTAAACCCTAAACCCTAAACCCTAAACCCTAAACCCCAAGGACTGTTAGTGGGATATTCCCAGGCCCGGCAAGCCTTGGAGGGCTCGATCTCCACGTTGACCAGCTCAGGATCCGCGGGGCTGCCTGGCACTTGGGGGGTTTAGGGTTTAGGGTTTAGGGTTTAGGGTTTAGGGTTTAGGGTTTAGGGTTTAGGGTTTAGGGTTTAGGGTTTAGGGGTTTAGGGGTTTAGGTTTAGGGGTTTAGGGGTTTAGGGGTTTAGGGGTTTAGGGTTTAGGGGTTTAGGGGTTTAGGGGTTTAGGGGTTTAGGGGTTTAGGGGTTTAGGGGGTTTAGGGGGTTTAGGGCCCCATCCTGCCCCCCCGAAGCCTTGAGAAGCCCAGGGTTTAGGGGTTTAGGGTTTAGGGTTTGGGGTTTAGGGTTTAGGGTTTGGGGTTTAGGGTTTAGGGTTTAGGGCTTAGGGTTTGGGGTTTAGGGGTTTAGGGTTGTCTTCTTGCGGGTTCTTCTGAGCAGGCGTCTACGGGGGATATACAGTACCTTATTCCCCCGAGTTTCTCTACTAGCCGGGAGCTAACAAAACACCTTAACCCTAGCCCAAGAACTCGGGTCTAACGATGTGGAGGTTCCTCAGGGGCGGCCAGGCCATCTAAGCCCAAAGGCATACGCAACAGTTGTGGGTTCAGGGTTTGGGGGTTCGGGTGTAGGGTTTTGGGGTTCAGGGTTTGGGGCTGCATTGAGGACCTTTCTGGAATACGACCTATAGCACGGACACGCAGACACGCAGACACGCAGACACACAGACACACTCTGGCCTGAAAATGTCGGATAGCTTGACATGATGGAAAGCCCTCGGCGAAACTCCCCCTGTTGTGCAGGAGATCTCCGAACCTCTACGAAGCTTGGTGGCTTTGGAGGTTGGGGGGAGGGAGGCTATTTGCAACTACTCTGATCCCTAAACCCTCCCTAGAGCCTCAACCCTAAACCGGGCCGGGTGCTGAGTAGCCACTTGCAACTGGCTGGCGGACAAAGACAGCTGCGGCAGAGGCTTGGCTTCATACAAGGGGTTTCGGGCTCGCGATTGCGGGTTTGGGGGGGTTCAGAGCCTCGCCCCAAAACCCTAAACCTTAAACAACCCCCAAAGCCGTACATCCCGCAAGCTGCCAAGGCAACAGAAGGAAGTGAAACTCGCCTTGATCAACTGGGGAGTCCTTGCAAACCCCTAAACCCCCTCAACCCTAAACCCGAAACCCCTAAACCCTAAACCCTAAAGCCCCCACCCAAGAACCCGAAAGCAATGAGGGCTGCGGAGGGGGAAGGGGGGTTGGGGATGGAGGCGTTAAGGGATTGTTGAGCCCTAACCCTGAACCCTGAAAGTTTGTGCCATGTCGCTTGCAAAGAGGGTCCCAAAACCTTCAACAAGAGGTTTGGGGCAGGCGTCCAGCCTTCCGACATCGAGATTCCGTACGTTCACAACAGCGGGCTTTTGCAACTTGGGATAGGGTTTAATTAAGGTTTACTTGGGGCTTCACTGCGGTTTAATTGCGGTCTAAATAGGGTTTAGCTAGGGCGTACTTGGGCTTTCATTGGGATTTATAGCTACGGAAAAAAAATAGGGTCATGACCGGAAAGTTGAGGGCTTCTTCCTGCGAGATGCTCGGCCTTTTTTGTAATAAGCTTGCAGCGCCCGCTCCGCGTTCGCGGAGGCGCCTGTTCACGACCTGGGAAACCGAGTCTTGCGAATCAAAGGTCCGCATGGCCACCTGCCATACTGTCGCAGGAGCAACGCAGGAACCCCTCCCAAACAAAAAACCAGAAGTGCTCCATCCTAAACCCTAAACCCTAAACCCTAAACCCTAAACCCTAAAAAACCCTAAGCCCTAAACCCTACACGGCCTTCACCTAAACCCCTAACTCTGAAGGTGCCTAACCCCTAAGCCGAAGCGCTCAACCCTACTCGCATGCAGAACATTTGACAAAGACAGGCTCGGCTTTGGCAGCATTGGGCCCGCAGGTGATCGAATACTTGCGGGTCTTCTTAGGTTGAGGGGGTTTAGGGTTGACGGTTTAGGGTTTAGAGTTTAGGGTTTAGGGTTTAGGGTTTAGGGTTTTGGGTTTAGGGTTTCGGGTTTAGGGTTTAGGGTTCAGGGTTTCGGGTTTAGGGTCGGGTTCTGGGGGATTATCGGCCTTAGCGGCTGGGGCTTCAGGGTTTAAGGGCTTAGGGTTGAGGACTTCGGCAACTACAAGGCGCAAGGCGTACAGCCTCGTCCGTCACGCAGGGGCACCAATGCAGGCCGAGCACGAAAGGCACGAAGGGCAGAAGCCCCGGCCGAGAATAAGAAGAAGTCCTCGTGGAGGACCCCCCCTGGGCATACAAAACCCAAAGCCATGCAACCAACCGCGCAACAAGCCGAATCGAAGACACCCAACAGCCCTAAAACCTCCATTTCTTGCAGTCTCAACCCTGAACGCTAACATTGAAACCTCAACTTTAAACCCGAAGCCCGAAAATAAAGCATAAGACTTTTTCATAATCTGAGGCCCACTTTAAGCGGCCCTCAGCATTTGGAGGTGGCACCTGAGCAGCAAAAAGATCGTGAAAGAAGTGGGCCATCCTTTCTGGCAGAGCAAAGAGCAGAGTATGAGAGTGTGAGAGTAAAGGTCAAATGTTAACAGACGTTATGCGAGGAATACACGGAAGTCTTGCAATGTCGCTTCGTATAGCTCTGTTTTGCTCGAACAGATTCAGAGTGAGAAAAGGGAAAGTTTGATGGAGAACTTGTCTGTGTCTTTCTCTAAATAACTTAGGAAGCGAATGAGACGACCAGGCGATCGCTATATGAAATGCGCATGACACGAATGATTGCAGGGGCCAAGTATATACTGGATTCTAGTGGTCTTCGCTATTGAAGAAAAGATTGTGTACGGTTGAACACTTTATAGGGCAGATACACACAATGCCAAAATGATCCTGGAATTTGCTTGATCTACCTCAGACAAACTCGATTACTTTGCCTAGGTACTGTCAGTTCTCGGTAATCGATACTGATTGGTGGGTGATTCGCTCATTTAACCCCAACAGATCATTTCATGTGGAATTACGTGACCTCTTGTTATTAGGACTTTGTTGCTTGGATGTCTCGCTTCTTCGAAAATCCCCAGCGATGAATATTCAGGCATCCAGCATCATCCATGTGGTATCTTCTCTAAACCTACAGTCGAGAAGAGTATGCTTTCCATATCATTGCTCACTTCGAGGGATGAAGCCTCAGAAGCATAGAAAGCCATTTACAACTAAACCCTAAACCCTAAACCCTAAACCCTAAACCCTTCTAGGGATCAAGCCTCAGAAAAAATCGAGCCCTGTGTCAAGCCCAAACCGCTCCAAAAAACCCAAAGCCCTCCTAAACTCGAAGCCCTAAACCCCAAAGGCCCAAGGCTCCCCCTAAGCTTCCATAAAAGATCCCTGGCCCTAAACCCTAAACCCTAAACCCTGAACCCTGAACCCTAAACCCTAAACCCTAGAAACCCTAGAAACCCTAGAAACCCTAGAAACCCTAGAAACCCTAGAAACCCTAGAAACCCTAGAAACCCTAGAAACCTAGAAACCCCAGAAACCCTAGAAACCCCAGAAACCCTAGAAACCCTAGAAACCCTAGAAACCCTAGAAACCCTAGAAACCCTAGAAACCCTAGAAACCCTAGAAACCCTAGAAACCCTAGAAACCCTAGAAACCCTAGAAACCCTAGAAACCCTAGAAACCCTAGAAACCCTAGAAACCCTAGAAACCCTAAGAAACCCTAGAAACCCTAGAAACCCTAGAAACCCCTAGTTACGAGGCCGTGTCTCCGACAGCGCGACCTCCTCCTGACGACACTCAACGCTCGGCCCAAGTCCCCCACCTGTCTAGGGTTTAGGGTTAGGGTTTAGGGTTTAGGGTTTAGGGTTTAGGGTTTAGGGTTTAGGGATTAGGGTTTAGGGTTTAGGGTTTAGGGTTTAGGGTTTAGGGTTTAGGGTTTAGGGTTGAGGGTTTAGGGTCTAGAGGCTTCAGGTTGCTGGGGAAATGTCATGAGACTTTAGGCATGAAACATTCAGTAGTTCGTTGCACCTGAAGCCCCTAAAGCCCCCTAAAGCAGCCAAAGCTCCCAGAAGCCCCAAAAGCCCCAAGAAAACCCAAAAAAAAAACACCAACAAGCTCCAAAAAGCCTCAAAAGGCCGAAAAAGCCAAGAAGCCCCACCCCAAGAAGCCACAAAAAGCCCCAAAAAGCCCCAAAATTCCCAAGAGCCCCCTCAATGCTCTTGTCTGACCTGGAAGGCAAGCCTTACAAAACCCCAGAAGGCCGTAGCCGGAAGTCCTCCCTTCTCCAACACCCCGAGAACATCGTCCAGGAAATCCTGGCAACTTGGGATGTCCCCCCTTATACTAACAGCAACTTGGGACTATAGTACTCCATATTATCATCCCTATGAAGGACTGTTAGTGTCAGGGGGAACATCCCAACCGGCAACTGTCTCAGCAGGTGTTGGGCTTCGGGTTTCGGAGCGTTGGCAGGCAGGAGATGTAGCTTGCATGTAAGAATACGACCTTCAAACCACAAGAAGGATCCCATTTTTTGAAGTCGTAGGGCCTTTGTGACTCATCTCCCCCACAGGGACAGCCGACATATACACCAATCTACCTAAGGAGCCTGACAACAACTTCATCTGATCTGAGAAGATCAAGACCCAAGGCCATGAATGCCACAGCACCTTGCTTTCAAGAACCCCCACATCGCACCGGAACAGCGGAGACCCCACTAAACCCGATAAACCCTGAACCCCGAATCCCAAAACAGCGGGATGGCTTCAAGTGTTCAGGGAAGGGGGGGGG
>CAJNDS010000216.1:125000-194880 GCA_905221605.1 Symbiodinium natans | reverse complement strand
AAACTTTAAGGATTTTAAGGCCTTTTTAAAATTTTAAGAAGGCCTTAAAATCCTTAAAATCCTTAAAGTTTTTGGAAAATCCATTTCCAAAATTTTGAAAGATTTTAAGGATTTTAAGGATATTAAAGATTTTAAAGGGGTCCCGGGGGCCCACGGGCGCCGGGCCCCCTTTTAAAATCTTTAAAATCCTTAAAATCTTTAAAATTCTTAAAATTTTAGGAAATCCATTTCCTAAAACTTTAAGGATTTTAAGGCCTTTTTAAAAATTTAAGAAGGCCTTAAAATCCTTAAAATCCTTAAAATTTTAGGAAATCCATTTCCTAAAACTTTAAGGATTTTAAGGCCTTTTTAAAATTTTAAGAAGGCCTTAAAATCCTTAAAATCCTTAAAGTTTTGGGAAAATCCATTTCCAAAATTTTTAAAGATTTTAAGGATTTTAAGGATTTTAAAGATTTTAAAGGGGTCCCGGGGGCCCAGGGGCGCCGGGCCCCCTTTTAAAAACTTTAAAATCCTTAAAATCTTTAAAATCCTTAAAATTTTAGGAAATCCATTTCCTAAAACTTTAAGGGTTTTAAGGCCTTTTTAAAATTTTAAGAAGGCCTTAAAATCCTTAAAATCCTTAAAGTTTTTGGAAAATCCATTTCCAAAATTTTTAAAGATTTTAAGGGTTTTAAGGATTTTAAAGATTTTAAAAGGGTCCCGGGGGCCCAGGGGCGCCGGGCCCCCTTTTAAAATCTTTAAAATCCTTAAAATCTTTAAAATCCTTAAAATTTTAGGAAATCCATTTCCTAAAACTTTAAGGGTTTTAAGGCCTTTTTAAAATTTTAAGAAGGCCTTAAAATCCTTAAAATCCTTAAAGTTTTTGGAAAATCCATTTCCAAAATTTTTAAAGATTTTAAGGATTTTAAGGATTTTAAAGATTTTAAAGGGGTCCCGGGGGCCCAGGGGCGCCGGGCCCCCTTTTAAAATCTTTAAAACCCTTAAAATCTTTAAAATCCTTAAAATTTTAGGAAATCCATTTCCTAAAACTTTAAGAATTTCAAGGCCTTTTTAAAATTTTAAGAAGGCCTTAAAATCCTTAAAATCCTTAAAGTTTTTGGAAAATCCATTTCCAAAACTTTTAAAGATTTTAAGGATTTTAAGGATTTTAAAGATTTTAAAGGGGTCCCGGGGGCCCAGGGGCGCCGGGCCCCCTTTTAAAATCTTTAAAATCCTTAAAATCTTTAAAATCCTTAAAATTTTAGGAAATCCATTTCCTAAAACTTTAAGGATTTTAAGGCCTTTTTAAAATTTTAAGAAGGCCTTAAAATCCTTAAAATTTTAGGAAATCCATTTCCTAAAAAACTTTAAGCATTTTAAGGCCTTTTTAAAATTTTAAGAAGGCCTTAAAATCCTTAAAATCCTTAAAGTCTTTGGAAAATCCATTTCCAAAATTTTTAAAGATTTTAAGGATTTTAAGGATTTTAAAGATTTTAAAGGGGTCCCGGGGGCCCAGGGGCGCCGGGCCCCCTTTTAAAATCTTTAAAATCCTTAAAATCTTTAAAATCCTTAAAATTTTAGGAAATCCATTTCCTAAAACTTTAAGGATTTTAAGGCCTTTTTAAAAATTTAAGAAGGCCTTAAAATCCTTAAAATCCTTAAAATTTTAGGAAATCCATTTCCTAAAACTTTAAGGATTTTAAGGCCTTTTTAAAATTTTAAGAAGGCCTTAAAATCCTTAAAATCCTTAAAGTTTTTGGAAAATCCATTTCCAAAATTTTGAAAGATTTTAAGGATTTTAAGGGTTTTAAAGATTTTAAAGGGGTCCCGGGGGCCCACGGGCGCCGGGCCCCCTTGTAAAATCTTTAAAATCCTTGAAATCTTCAAAATCCTTAAAATTTTAGGAAATCCATTTCCTAAAACTTTAAGGATTTTAAGGCCTTTTTAAAAATTTAAGAAGGCCTTAAAATCCTTAAAATCCTTAAAATTTTAGGAAATCCATTTCCTAAAACTTTAAGGATTTTAAGGCCTTTTTAAAATTTTAAGAAGGCCTTAAAATCCTTAAAATCCTTAAAGTTTTTGGAAAATCCATTTCCAAAATTTTTAAGGATTTTAAGGATTTTAAAGATTTTAAAGGGGTCCCGGGGGCCCAGGGGCGCCGGGCCCCGTTTTAAAATCTTTAAAATCCTTAAAATCTTTAAAATCCTTAAAATTTTAGGAAATCCATTTCCTAAAACATTAGGGATTTTAAGGCCTTTTTAAAATTTTAAGAAGGCCTTAAAATCCTTAAAATCCTTAAAGTTTTTGGAAAATCCATTTCCAAATTTTTTAAAGATTTTAAGGATTTTAAGGATTTTAACGATTTTAAAGGGGTCCCGGGGGCCCAGGGGCGCCGGGCCCCCTTTTAAAATCTTTAAAATCCTTAAAATCTTTAAAATCCTTAAAATTTTAGGAAATCCATTTCCTAAAACTTTAAGGATTTTAAGGCCTTTTTAAAAATTTAAGAAGGCCTTAAAATCCTTAAAACCCTTAAAATTTTAGGAAATCCATTTCCTAAAACTTTAAGGATTTTAAGGCCTTTTTAAAATTTTAAGAAGGCCTTAAAATCCTTAAAATCCTTAAAGTTTTTGGAAAATCCATTTCCAAAATTTTTAAAGATTTTAAGGATTTTAAGGATTTTAAAGATTTTAAAGGGGTCCCGGGGGCCCAGGGGCGCCGGGCCCCCTTTTAAAATCTTTAAAATCCTTAAAATCTTTAAAATCCTTAAAATTTTAGGAAATCCATTTCCTAAAACTTTAAGGATTTTAAGGCCTTTTTAAAAATTTAAGAAGGCCTTAAAATCCTTAAAATCCTTAAAATTTTAGGAAATCCATTTCCTAAAACTTTAAGGATTTTAAGGCCTTTTTAAAATTTTAAGAAGGCCTTAAAATCCTTAAAATCCTTAAAGTTTTTGGAAAATCCATTTCCAAAATTTTTAAAGATTTTAAGGATTTTAAGGATTTTAAAGATTTTAAAGGGGTACCGGGGGCCCAGGGGCGCCGGGCCCCCTTTTAAAATCTTTAAAATCCTTAAAATCTTTAAAATCCTTAAAATTTTAGGAAATCCATTTCCTAAAACTTTAAGGATTTTAAGGCCTTTTTAAAAATTTAAGAAGGCCTTAAAATCCTTAAAACCCTTAAAATTTTAGGAAATCCATTTCCTAAAACTTTAAGGATTTTAAGGCCTTTTTAAAATTTTAAGAAGGCCTTAAAATCCTTAAAATCCTTAAAGTTTTTGGAAAATCCATTTCCAAAATTTTAAAGATTTTAAGGATTTTAAGGATTTTAAAGATTTTAAAGGGGTCCCGGGGGCCCAGGGGCGCCGGGCCCCCTTTTAAAATCTTTAAAATCCTTAAAATCTTTAAAATCCTTAAAATTTTAGGAAATCCATTTCCTAAAACTTTAAGGATTTTAAGGCCTTTTTAAAAATTTAAGAAGGCCTCAAAATCCTTAAAGTTTTTGGAAAATCCATTTCCAAAATTTTTACAGATTTTAAGGGTTTTAAAGATTTTAAAGATTTTGAAAGGGTCCCGGGGGCCCAGGGGCGCCGGGCCCCCTTTTAAAATCTTTAAAACCCTTAAAATCTTTAAAACCTTTAAAATTTTAGGATGAGACAGTCAGCCCCCTTATCATGTCCCATCGTCTCTCTCATCCCGCGTCATCCCCCATCATCCCCCATCATCCCCCATCATCCCGCATCATCCGCCATCATCCCCATCATCTCCCATCATCCCCCATCATCCCCCATCATCATTCCCCATCATCTCTCATAATCCCTTTCACCCCCCCATCATCCACCATCATCCCCCATCAGCCCCCATCATCGTCCCCGATCAGCCCCTATCATGCCCCATCATGTCTCTCATCCCGCGTCATCCCCCATCATTCCCCATCACCCCCCATCATCTCCCATCATCCCGCATCATCCCCCATCATCCCCCATCATCATTCCCCATCATCTCCCATAATCCCTTTCACCCCCCGTCTTGAGGGGTTAGTGACTGCCCTAGAGGTTAATCGTATGTCCCCCCGCTTCGTGTTGTTGTGATTTGGTAGGGGCCCAGAGGTTTGTATGAGTTGTTTTCTTCGTTCGTGTTGTAAGGGTTTTGTGAGGGCCCCGGAGGTTTGTCGCATGTCCCCTTTCTTCGTGCTTGTAGGGTTTGGGGAGTGTCTAGATAATTGTCAAAAATCATTCCTTCCGCGCTCGTACTATGAGGGGCTAGTGGCTGCCCTAGAGGTTTGTCGTATATTCCCCCGCTTCGTGTTCCTGAGATTTGGTAGGGGCCAGAGGCTTGTCATATGTCCCCTCCCTTCGTCCCTTCGTGTTGTGAGGGTTGCATTCGGCCTTGGAGGTTTGCCGTATGTCCCCTTTCTTGGCGTCTAGATGATTGTCATCATAAGTCATTCGCTTCCGTGGTCGTATTATGAGGGCTATTGACCGCCCTAGAGATTTGTCGTATGCCCCCCTGCTTCGTGTTCCTGTGAGTTGGGAGGGGCCTCAAGGTTTTTCTTTTGTCCCCTCCCTTCGTCCCTTCGTATTGTAAGGGTTTCGTGAGCGCTCTGGAGGTTTTTCGTATGTCCCCTCTGTTCGTGCTTGCAGGGTTTGGGGAGTGTCTAGATGATTATCACATATCGTTTGCTTCCGCAGTCGCTATGAGGGTATTGATTGCCCTAAAGATTTCTCGTGTGTACCCCGCTTCGTATTCCTGTGATTTGGTAGGGGTCTAGAGGTTTGTCGTAATTCCTCTCCCTTCGTTCCTTCGTGGGATGTTTGCGTGTGTCCCCTTTCATCGTGCTTGTAGGGTTTGGGGAGCCTAGACGACTGATATATACATATATATAATTCGATTCCGTGCTCGTATTGTGAGGGGCTAGTGATCGCCCTAGAGGTTTGTCGTATGTCCCCCCGATTCCTGTTCCTGAGATTTGGTGGGGGCCTAGAGCTTTGTCGTATGTCCCCTCCTTTCGCCCCTTCGTGTTGTAGGGGTTTTGTTGGGCCTTGAAGGCTTGTCGTGTGTCCCCTTTCTTCGTGCTTGGAGAGTTTGAGGAGCGTCGAGATGATTACCATACATCATTTGCTTCCGTGCTCGTACTATGTGGGGTTAGTGACTGCCCTAGAGGTTTGTCGTATGTCCCCTTCCTTCGTCCCTTCGCGTTGTATGGGTGGTAAGGGTTTTGTGAGGGCCCTGGAGGCTAGTCGTATATCCACTTTCTTCGAGCTTGTAGGGTTTGGGGGGGAGCGTCTAGAGTCTAGATGATCGTCATATATGATTTGCTTCCGTGCTCAAACTATGAGGGGCTAGTGGCTGTCATAGAGGTTTGTCATTTGTCCCCCCCGTTTCCTTGGTCCTGTGATTTGGTAGGGGCTTAGAGGTTTGTCATATATTCCCTCCCTTCGTCCTTTCGTGTTGCAAGGGTTTTGTGAGAGCCCTGCAAATTTGCCGTGTGTCCCTTTTCTTCTTGCTTGTAGGGTTTGGGGAGCGTCTAGACGACTGACATATGTAATTTGATTCCGGGCTCGTATTGTGCGGGGCTAGTGACTGCCCTAGAGGTTTGTCGTATGCCCTCCGCTTCCTTGTTCCTGTGATGTAGTAGGGGCCTACAGGTTTGTCGTGTGTCCCCTTTCTTGGCATCTAGATGATTGTCATAAGTCATTTGCTTCTGTGGTCGTATTATGAGGGCTATTGACTGCCCTAGAGGTTTGTCGTACGCCCCCCTGCTTCGTGTTCCTGTGAGTTGGGAGGGGCCTAGAGGTTTTTTTTTGGTCCCCTCCCTTCGTCCCTTCGTGTTGTAAGGGTTTCGTGAGCGCTCCGGAGGTTTTCGTATGTCCCCTCTGTTCGTGCTTGCAGGGTTTGGGGAGTGTCTAGATGATTATCACATATCGTTTGCTTCCGCAGTCGCTATGAGGGTATTGATTGCCCTAAAGATTTCTCGTGTGTACCCCGCTTCGTATTCCTGTGATTTGGTAGGGGTCTAGAGGTTTGTCGTAATTCCTCTCCCTTCGTTCCTTCGTGGGATGTTTGCGTGTGTCCCCTTTCTTCGTGCTTGTAGGGTTTGGGGAGCCTAGACGACTGATATATACATATATATATATGGTACCCCCCCCCCAGTGACCTACCCTTTTTCGCCTTGTCTCAAGTCACCCAGCTGCACTGCAAGCAAACTCGGTGTGCAATATAGCGTATTTCTAGGGCGTAGACTAAAATACAACAAAAATCGCATACACGGGACAGTAGAAAAACCAAAAATACCAAAACCAAAAAAAAAACACAAAAAAAAAAACAAAATCAAAAAAACCCAAAACAACCAAAACCAAGAAAAAAAAAAAGCAAAAACACCAAAACCAAAAAAAAAAATACAAAAAAAACAATTCTCTGGGACTCTCAGGAATCCCTATGGGGCTTCTCCAAGAGTCCCGGAAAATTGTTTTTTTTGTTTTTTTTTGGTTTTTTGGTTTTGTTTTTTTTGTTTTTTTTTTTTTGGTTTTGGTATTTTTGGTTTTTTGGTTTTGGCATTTTGGCTTTTTGGTTCGCCTTCACGGTCACGAGGCAACAACTACACATTTTTCAGTGTGCTTATGCTAATTGTGCTTTTCAGAAATAGTATACAAGTGGTCTTTCTAGTGCTTCAGAACTATTTGTTTCGTTATTACGTAAGTAGAGCCGCTAGTGTTTAGTGCATCTTTTGGTTGTACTCAAGTGTAGTAGACCTTATTCAGCCATTACTTGGTGCTCTGGTAGCTAAATTCGCATGGATAATATTTGCCTGGTAAATGCGATTAATTATCTAGAAGCAGCATTTGCAATACTCGGCTTGAGGAAAAGCATTTATTGCGTAGAAATGTTTGGTTAACAAGTGACTCCTACTCGTCCAGGGATACCCCAAAACCCTATAATCCAAACTTCACCAGAGATTCTCCTGAAAAGCTTGCGCTTTTGGATGTTTTTATGTATTTGTGAACTGGCCTTCACTAAGTAGTTTTCTAGGATTCTTGTGCATTTGTTAAGCCTGATTGTGCAAGTTGCGTTTTTCAAGCATAGTATATATGTGGTCTTTATTGAATACTTCAGACATGTTTGTTTCATCGTTATGTAAGAAGAACCGCTTCTATTTCCATTATTGTGCATTTTTAAGCTTGCTTATGCAAATTGTGCTTTTCAGACATAGTATATAAGTGGTCTATATTGAATACTTCAGCAATCTTTGTCTCATTGTTATGCAGGTAGAACCGCTTCCATTTCCGTTAGTGTTTATTTCGTATTGGGTTGAGTATGGTCCTTTAAATAGTATTCACTTGGGTCAAATTGGGCTATTTGCTTAAGAATTCCTCTAGTAGTTAAATTCGCATAGAATGAATACTTCAAAAAAAGGATTGTTTCATGAATATGTAAACATAAGGTGTTTCATTTGACTTTGCAGATAGTATTTCAATAATACTTTGCCTGGTATAAACACAACTGGTTCAATGCATGAGTTGCTCAACAAAGCACTATTTGCCCTTTAAACCACACTTTGCCATATTTTTTGTTGAATATGGTGCTTCTTTCGTATTTTGGTTGAGTATGGTCCTTTAAATGGTATTCACTTGAGTCAAATTGGGCTATTTGCTTAATAATTGCTCGAGTAGCTAAATTCGCATAAAATGATTATTTCAAAAGTAAAAACGATTCATGAATATGTAAACATAAGGTATTTCAGTGGACTTTTCAGAGAGCATACTTTGCCTAGTACAAACACAATTGTATAAATACAGTAGTTGCTCAACAAAGCATTATTTGCACTTTAAACGCACACTTTGCCATATTTTGGCTGAGAATGGTGTCTATTTCGTATCTTGGTTGAGTATGCTCCTTTAAATAGTCTTCACTTGAGTCAACTTGGGCTCTTTGCTTAACAATTTCTCTAGTAGTTAAATTCGCAAACCAAGAAAAATGTTTCACTATTTGATTAATACTTTGCCTCGTACAAACACACTTGTATAAATAAATTAGTTGCTCAACAAAACATTAATTGCCCTTTAAACGCACAATTTGCATAGAAAGCCACAAATCTAAACATCTAAAGACAGCATTGTCCGCTTCAGATTCAAAATGTAGATTCTTCCAATGCTGGCTTATCGGGGTCTGTGAGGTGGGTGTCCCAGTAACTGTCCTTCAATACCCGGTGATTAACTACGCGACTTTTGGGCCTTCTTTGTTATATTTTGTTAAAAAGGCCTAAAAAGGCCGAAAAAGGGTAGGTCGCTGGGGGGGGGGGTAGCATATATATATATTTAATTCGATTCCGTGCTCGTATTGTGAGGGGCTAGTGATTGCCCTAGAGGTTTGTCGTATGTCCTCCCGATTCTTGTTCCTGAGATTTGGTAGGGGCCTAGAGCTTTGTCGTATGTCCCCTCCTTTCGCCCCTTCGTGTTGTAGGGGTTTTGTTGGGCCTTGAAGGCTTGTCGTGTGTCCCCTTTCTTCGAGCTTGGAGAATTGAGGAGTGTCGAGATGATTACCATACATCATTTGCTTCCGTGCTCGTACTATGTGGGGTTACTGACTGCCCTAGAGGTTTGTCATATGTCCCCTTCCTTCGTCCCTTCGCGTTGTATGGGTGGTAAGGGTTTTGTGAGGGCCCTGGAGGCTAGTCCTATATCCACTTTCTTCGAGCTTGTAGGGTTTGGGGGGAGCGTCTAGAGTCTAGATGATCGTCATATATGATTTGCTTCCGTGCTCAAACTATGAGGGGCTAGTGGCTGTCCTAGAGGTTTGTCATTTGTCCCCCCCGTTTCCTTGGTCCTGTGATTTGGTAGGGGCTTAGAGGTTTGTCATACGTTCCCTCGCTTCGTCCTTTCGTGTTGCAAGGGTTTTGTGAGAGCCCTGCAAATTTGCCGTGTGTCCCCTTTCTTCTCACTTGTAGGGTTTGGGGAGCGTCTAGACGACTGACATATAATTTGATTCCGTGCTCGTATTGTGAGGGGCTAGTGATTGCCCTAGAGGTTTGTCGTATGTCCCCCCGATTCCTGTTCCTGAGATTTGGTAGGGGCTTAGAGCTTTGTCGTATGTCCCCTCCTTTCGCCCCTTCGTGTTGTAGGGGTTTTGTTGGGCCTTGAAGGTTTGTCGTGTGTCCCCTTTCTTCGTGCTTGGAGAGTTTGAGGAGCGTCGAGATGATTACCATACATCATTTGCTTCCGTGCTCGTACTATGTGGGGTTACTGACTGCCCTAGAGGTTTGTCGTATGTCCCCTTCCTTCGTCCCTTCGCGTTGTATGGGTGGTAAGGGTTTTGTGAGGGCCCTGGAGGCTAGTCGTATATCCACTTTCTTCGAGCTTGTAGGGTTTGGGGGAGCGTCTAGAGTCTAGATGATCGTCATATATGATTTGCTTCCGTGCTCAAACTATGAGGGGCTAGTGGCTGTCCTAGAGGTTTGTCATTTGTCCCCCCCGTTTCCTTGGTCCTGTGATTTGGTAGGGGCTTAGAGGTTTGTCATACGTTCCCTCGCTTCGTCCTTTCGTGTTGCAAGGGTTTTGTGAGAGCCCTGCAAAATTGCCGTGTGTCCCCTTTCTTCTCACTTGTAGGGTTTGGGGAGCGTCTAGACGACTGACATATAATTTGATTCCGTGCTCGTATTGTGAGGGGCTAGTGACTGCCCTAGGGGTTTGTCGTATGCCCCCTCCCCCGCTTCCTTTTTCCTGTGATGTAGTAGGGGCCTACAGGTTTGTCGTATGTCCCCTGCCTTCGTCCCTTCGTGTTGTAAGGCTGATAAAATTTTTCTGAGGGCCCTTGGAGATTTGTCGTATGTCCCCACGCTTCGTGTTCCTGAGATTTGGTAGGGGCCAGAGATTTGTCGAATGTCCCCTCCTTTCGTCCCTTCGTGTTGAAATTGCTTTGTTGGGGGAAGGTTTGTCGTATGTCACCTTTCTTTCTTCTTAGAGGGCTTGGGGATCTTCTAGAAAACTGTCATATATCATTTGCTTCTGTGCTCGTATTATGAGGGGCTGGTGTTTGTCATAGAGGTTTGTCGTATGTCCCGCCGCTTTCTGTTCCTGCGATGTGGTAGGGGCCTAAAGAGGTTTGTCGTGTGCCCCCTCCCTTCGTCCCTTTGAGTTGCAAGGGTTTTGTTGGACCTGGAAGATTTATCGTATGTCTCCTTTCTTCGTGCTTGTAGGGCGTGGGGAGCGTCTAGATGATTATCATATATGATTTGCTTCCGTGCTCGTATTATGAGGGGCTAGTGACTGCCCTAGAGGTTTGTTTTATGTCTCCCTGCTTCGTGTTCATGTGATTTGCTAGGGTCCTGGAGATTTGTCGTATGTCATTTTACCATATACGAAATTAGATACAATCCCTTCGTCCCTTCGTGTTGTAAGGGTTTCGTGAGGGTCCTAGAGGTTTGTCGTATGTGCCCTTCCTTCGACCCTTCTTGTTGTAAGGGTTTTGTGAGGGCCCTGCAAATTTGCCGTATGTCCCCTTTCTTCGTGCTTGTAGGATTTGGGCAGCGTCTAGATGATTGTCATTATCATTTGCTTCCGTGCTCGTACTATGAGGCGCTAGTAACTGCCCCAGACCTTCAGGGCCCTCACAAAACCCTTACAACACGAAGGGACGAAGGGAGACGACATACGACAAACCTCTATCATCTAGATGCTCCCCAAACCCTACAAGCAAGAAGAAAGGGGACATACGACAAACCTCCAGGGCCCTCACAGAACCCTTACAATAGGAAGGAATGAAGGGAGGCGACGCACTACAAACCTTTAGGCCCCTACCAAATCACAGGATCACGAAGCGGGGGCGTCATCTGACAAACCTCCAGGCCAATCACTAGCCCCTCATAATACGAGCACGGAAGCACATGATATGTGATTATCATCTACACACTCCCCAGACCCTACAAGCACGAACAAAGGGGACATACGACAAACCTCCAGGACCCTCCCAAAACCCTTACAACACGAAGGGACGAAGGGAGGGGACACACGACAAACCTTTAGCCCCCTACCAAATCACAGGAACACGAAGCGGGGGGACATACGACAAACCTCTAGGGCAGGCACTAGCCCTCATAATACGAGCACGGAAACACATCATATATGTTAATCATTTTGATGCTCCCCCAAAACCTATAAGAACGAGAAAGGGGAAGCACACAAACCTCCAAAGCCCTTACAAAACCCTTACAACACGAAGGGACGAAGGGAGGGGACATACGACAAACCTCTGGCCCCTACCAAGTCACAGGAAACACGAAGCGAGGGTGCTTGCCTAAGTCTGGCTGTTGGCCGGCTGGATCTACATTTACTGCTACTACTACTACTACTACTACTACTACTACTCCTACTACTCCTACTACTACTACCACTACTACTTTCAAGAAGTTTTGTAAATAGTAAACAAAGGGGCGTGCCAAATAGACCCTAAAGGTCCATGCCACTTAGGGGTTTAGGGGTTTAGGGGTTTAGGGTTTGAGGGCCCTAAACCCTAAACCCTAAAGGTTCAAGCTGTAAGGTTTAGGGTTGTTTTGCCAGCATCCCTGGTACCTGGTGCCTTCAACCCTGAACCCCTAAACCACCCTTAGTCCCAAAAACCCTAAACCCTAAACCCCGAACCCCAAACCCTAGACCCTAAACCCGAAGCCCTCAACGCTCAACCCGGTCCACCTGTTGACCTACACCAGAAGACCCGAACTGAGTCTTCTTGAACAGGGGCGCCGGGCTGCTTAGGGGCCTAGAGGGTTGTCGGAGCCTTTGGCCCCCTACACTTGACAAAGCCAGTTTGTGAACAAAGGGTTTAGGTTTAGGGTTTGGGTTTTAGGGTTTGGAATTTAGGCATTGGGATTTAGGGTCACGAAACCTGAAAAGAAACCCCTAAGTCCGGCCGGCCCCCTGCCGGTCGACACTCCTCGACATGTGTGTCCGTCCTGGTGCTTCTCGATCCGCTCATCGCTGAAGAAGCGGCCGCAGTAGACGCATCGCATGCCTGGGGCAGCTTAGAGTTTAGGATAAGTGGGGAGTGCACGACCCTATCTTTAAATGCTCTCTTTTGGGCCTTAGGGGCTTCGTGTGCCGCTTTTTGTTTAGGGTTTCGGGTTTCGGGAGAGACTTCCACAGGATCGAGTCCGTTACAAGAAATGATAATCTGCAACCTCCCACTACACCCTAAAGCCTGGCCCTGAATCCGAAAGCCCTAGCGCATGCTGCGTGGATCCAGGGCGCGTCCATCGTCCAGGCGTTCTGGCTCCTGAAATCGATTAGGGTTTATGGTTTGGGGTTTAGGATTTAGGTTTGGGGTTTGGGGTGAGGGATTGAAGGTGGAAATCTCAGGGTTTAGTGAAACTCCGAACTTCGCGTGTTGTTTGAGGGCTTTTTTGGGAGGGGATCGGGAGACTTTGGCGGGACTTTATGTGCAGTTCAGGAGCTATACGGCTCTTAAGGGAAGGGGATTCAAGGGGGGCGTGTAACCCAAGGCTCCCCACTACGCCCTAAGGCTCCCCAAGCTTCTCTAAGGTTCCCTGGATACCTACCCCCCCCCCATGAACCCCCCCTTAAGAACCCTATAATTTATTCGTTTGGTTGCCCTAAGCTCTAACCCTAAACCCTAAACCCTGAACCCTGAACCCTAAACCCTACGCCCTACACCACCGTATGTTCTTGTCCTTTGGGAGCTGGGGATTGGGATGTTCCCTTATACTAACAGTCCGTAATAGGCATTGTCGAACCCCTACGAGGCTCCCTATTAAGGACTGTTAGAATAAGGGGGAACAGCCCAAGCTGGGGAGCTGGGGGGTGGAAGGTTCAGGGGGATTTAGGGATTGAAGTTCAGGGCTTTGGTAGCGTGCCAGGAGAAAAGCTTGGAGCATGGGAGCATGGGACTCAAGCAAGATCATGGTCTAGTTGAAATCAGAGTTTCGGGCTTAGGGCTTATGGCGTAGGGCTTAGGGGGCCCATGATCTGGTCGAAGGCGAAAGCCCAAACTGGGCGCTGTACAGCTGTTCCTGTATGGGGGTTTAGGGTATCTGGGTATGAGGGTATGAGGGTATCAGGGTACTAGGGTTCCAAAAAACCTAAACTCTAACCCCCCCCCCCCCCAAACCCCCGAACCCCAAACCCTAAACCAAAATCGCCGCAAACCCCAAACACTCGGATGTTCTCCTTGTACTAAGAATCCTTAACAGGGATTCTAGTACCCCCTATTTCAATCCCTATTGAGGACTGTTAGTATAAGGGGGAACATCCCAACCCTAAATCCTAAACCCTAAACCCTAAACCCTGAACCCTAACCCTGAACCTTGACCCTAAACACTACACCCAGACAGGATGTTGTCGAGACGAGATGCAAACTGCGTTGGGCCGCTGGCCGCGCGTGGCTCGTGGGAAGGCCTGGGGTTCAGGGTTTAGGGTTTAGGGTTTCGGGTTTAGGGTTCCGAAGAGGCACTAAACAACATCTCCAAAGACCAACCCAGCTCCAACGAGGACTTGGTTAAGGAACGCGCCCGAAAAAGTTCTCCTCAAAAGGTTAGATAGTGCAATGGTGATGAACACGTGGTCATTCTGTATAATTCGACTCCCTCTTCTGGGTTTCGGAGATCAGGGTCCCAGGGTCTCCGCCCCCTAAACCCTAAAACCTGAACCCCTGAACCCCTGACCCCCCCCCCCCCCCGCCACCCGACACCGAAACCCCGCACCCCCCCAACCCCAACCCCCAAAGAATGCAGGCTTTAGGGCGTAGGGTTTGTGATTTTGCAGCCAGAAGCCCCGGCATGTTCAGGGTTTAGGATGTTAGGATTTTCGGGTTGAGGGTTCAACCACCCACAAAGAGGCACCCATGACAAACCCTGTATGCAAACCTAAACCCTACAACCCACAACCCTAAACCCTAAACCCTAAATTATCTCAACAAGTCGGCGGAGCCTTCGAGCGCCCCCAGAGCCTCCTGGGCCAGGCCCAGCGGAGTCGCCGCCGCGGCCTCCTCCGCCGCCGCCACCTTCAATGGGGGTTTAGGGGTTTAGGGGTTTAGGGGTTTAGGGGTTTAGGGTTTAGGGTTTAGGGTTTTGGGTGTAGGGTTTAGGTTTGTAGGGCATGGGGTTTAGGTTTGTAGGCTTTAGGGTTTGATGGTTGGGGTTTAGGGTGGCTGCGGGCTTGGGGGGTTTGGGCGTTAGGGTGGCTTAGGGGATTGTGACTTACTGGTCGTTTTTTGGCCTGAATATCCTCAACCCTAAGCCCAAAAGGGGACAGGAAGTAGAGAAATGTCCACATCCCTTAGCCAGGTTGCCGCTGCTGCTTTTGCACTTTGGGCAGTTCCTGAGGCAGATTGCAGGCCAGAGCTCCGTAGGGTTTAGGATCTACAGCTGAGGGTTTAGGGCTTCGGGCTGAAGGTTTCGGTTCTGGGGGTGTTGGGGTATCTAGGGGTATTCTGGGGGTTTAGGGTTATGTTACACAGGCGAGGCAGCGTGGAGTAGAGAACAGAGGGACAGTCCCTTCTAGAGGTCCTCCTTATACCCCTTAAGCCCCGGAAAAGTGCCTTAAGGTGCTTGAGTACGAAATCCTAACCACAGGAAGGGAAGAAGGGTAGCGGGGTTCGGGAGTCTTGTGCGTCTTCTCTTGTCTAGTTTTTCGGCTTTTTGGGGGGCATGGAGCCTGCCCATAACCCTGGTACGAGACCCAACACAAAAACCCCAAACTCTAAACCCTAAACCCTAAACCCTAAAGCATAGACCCTAAACCCTAAACCCAAAACCCAAAACCCTAAACCCTAAACCCTAAATCCTAAACCCTAAACCCTACCCAGGCTCTGGATGTGCTTCGGGAGGTCCAGCTGCGAGACTTCGGTCTTGCAGTAGGGGCAGTTGACGATCCTTCCGGGACATTAGGGGCCTTCGGTCTAGGGTCTGCATGATTTGGGTTTAGGGTTTAGGCTTTAGGGTTTAGGGTTTAGGGTTTAGGGTTTCAGGGTTTCAGGGTTTCAGGGTTTAGGGTTTCAGGGTTTCAGGGTTTCAGGGTTTCAGGGTTTTTGGGGGCTTTTATAGCAAAACTGTATAGGGGCCATAAGGGAATACTATTAGTATTTCCTCCGACCCATATTCGTTTCGAAGGGCGACGGGCTTCGCAGAAACCGTTGGCTCCGGAGGTTGGGTCTATCCGAATAGTCCAGGAACTCCTGAGGGTTTAGGATCTAGGGTTTAGGGTTTAGGGTTTAGGGTTTAGGCTTAAGCACTCTCAGCCGTACACCCAAAACCCGCAAGCTTACAGAACAGCTGTACGTGGCTTGGGAGGGCTTGTGAGTTCTAGGAGCTTTGTGCCCGCTTGGCCAGTTTCTTTTGGGTGTTTGATACTCCCAGTGCACAATGGCAGCTGACGTTCAGGTCTTAGGTTTAATTTGGGGGTTCAGGGAACCCTAAACCCTAAACCCTAAACCCTAAACCCTAAACCCTAAACCCTAAACCCTAAACCCTAAACCCTAAACCCTAAACCCTAAACCCTAAACCCTAAACCCTAAACCCTAAACCCTAAACCCTAAACCCTAAACCCTAAACCTAACCCTAAACCCTAAACCCTAAACCCTAAACCCTAAACCCTAAACCCTAAACCCTAAACCCTAACCCTAAACCCTAAACCCTAAACCCTAAGCCCAAAGCGCACCACAGACGGCCCTGAACAAACCTAAGCCTCATCGTCCCTCGCCAGCCTGGTTGCCCTCCGCTTCTCGCACTGCTTCTGGTGAAAAGGCAGGGATGCCTCATGTCAAAGGGGCGGTCTCCTCGTACCCTAGAAATGCCTAGACAACCAAGTTCCTTAATCAACAACAAGGCACCCAAGCCCGACCTAAGCCCTAAACCCTACAGTATAAACCCCAACACCCTATAACCCTAAACCATATAAACCCTAAACCCCTAAACACTGAACCTCTGAACCCCGAACCCTGAACCCTAACCCGTCTCCGCCCCCCGTCTGGCAGGGCGCCGGGAAGAACTTCTCGTTGCAGAGTGGGCAGGGCACCGCCCTGGCTTCCGGCCCCGGCATGGCTCAAGCTGGAGGTGGGTCGACAAATGTTCGGTTGAGGTTCAGGGTTTAGGGTTTAGGGTTTAGGGTTTTAGGGTTTAGGGTTTAGGGTTTAGGGTTAGGGTCGAGGGTTTATGTTTGCTTCTTTTGCTTCATGCTTGTTTTGGTGTGGGGGCTAGGGTCTGGGATGTAAATGGTCGCTCCACGAACTCTAATCCCTACTGTGAGCCTTGCATGGCATGGAGATATGGAGGCTCCCGGGGTACCTTATTGAGGTCCTTATTATAAGGGGATCCTACTATTTGGGGGTCTACTTTAGGGGTCCCCTGTCTTGGTAAAACCCCATATGGCCTCACTGATGGAAGTCTTCTTCCCATGCATCGTCGATTTGCAGTGGCGAAGATGTGGCGGCCGCTGGCGAGGTTACTCTGCCTCGACCGCCCTCTAAACCCTAAACCCTAAACCCTAAACCCTAAACCCGAAACCCTAAACCCTAAACCCTAAACCCTAAAAAAATTTTCAGACTGCCTGTGACCGGCGCCGCAATCCCGGAGGTGGTGCGCGCACGCAGAGCTGAAATTCAAGAGCCTCGGGACCCGAGGACCCAAAGATTCGGCCTGGCTTCCTCCGAGTTTAGGGTTTAGGGTTTAGGATTTAGGGTTTAGGGTTCAGGGTCTCGGGTTTAGAAATGGTGGCGCCCGGGCTGCTGTTATTTTTTTCGGGACACCTTTAGGACGTTCGATGCCGCACAAGGGCACAGCGTACTCACAACTGAAAAGGCTGCATTTCTTCCAATTTCTTACATAAACTCTAAACCTTGACTTAGGTTGGTGACCACAAGCCTGTCGCCCCGAGGGACGCGAAGCTTTCAGCAAAACTGACCAGACGTCTCCCAGACGCATAGACCTACTCAGCGTCAAGACGAAGCCCCCTGGTGCACCCGCAGTGGCCTTCGGACCTCAAGTCCTACGTCCGAAGCCATAAGCCCGATTGGAGTTTGAGGGTGAAGGGCCTAGGGTTGCGGGTTTGGGGTTTGGGGTTTGGGGTTTGGGGTTTAGGTAAACCCCCCACCTCTAACTCTTCAGAGCACTGAGCTATTTGACTTGCGCGCGCGAGAAGGTCTACCGAACTGGCAGCCGGCGCGCACTTGGTGGCGGCAGCCGGAGCCGAAATTCGCTCTTACATGCCTCCTGAGAGGGCCAACCGCGAGACCAAAACCCTGAAGTCTTAGGGTTCAGGGTTTAGGGTTTAGGGTGTAGTGTTGAGGGCAGGTTTTTGGGGTTTGGGGTCGGGAATTGTGCCTACTTGACCCGGTAGCCTTATATACCTTCTACAACCCCAGGGCACATACTTCTGAGCCCTTCAAGAATGGCAAAGACCATCCTTGCGGCTCACAGCCTGAAAGCCCTAAATTTCTAAACCTCTAAACGCCTAAACCCCTAAACCCCTACACCCCTAAACCCCCAAACCCCTCAACCCTAACCCCCTAAAAAACCCCTAAACTGAGCCCCTAAACCCTAAATCTCAAGAGGCCCCTTAGCCGCGGTCTCCCAACAGGGACGGGGGTTCGTCGAGTCGTCCGATGCCCCTCGTCATAGGAAAACAGGATGATGTTTGAGGGGACAGTTCTCTCAACTTAAAGCTCCTTGGGTTTAGTGTAGGGTTTAGGGTTTAGGGTGAATGGTTTAGGGTTTCTAGGGTTGATTTAGTTTTGTGGGGACTCAGGGCTTCGAGGGTTTTGGGTTTTCGGTGTTGTCTTGAGTCTAGGGCCAAGGGTGTCTTGGCTGTTGGGTGTAGGTCCCTTGGAGGAGTTGCGATTTATCGAGAGAACTGCCGATGTGGTCATACGGTCATTACCCCTTCGGGGTTTCCCTACTTTGCACGGCAGCCCGAGAATTCTCAAGATAGGGCTTATACAGAGTTGTGTAAGGTGTATGAAGGGCTTGTGTGTGTGTGTGTGTGTAGGTAGGTGCGTGCGCGCGTGCGTGCGCGCGTGCGTGCGTGCGTGCATGTGTGGGGCACTTTGGTATACAAGGTCTTGGCGTTTACGCCCGCTTCGCGCCGCGTGTGTCATATGGAGAGCTGGGGAGCCACAGAAATATGGCCTTGAAGCTGCAAAGTCCTGGTGCCCTAAACCCCCTGTAGACCCCTAAAAAAACTCAAAACCACACACCCTGGCCCCAAAACTGCAATTTGCTTGAGCCCCCTCCCCCCCTTTGCACAAAAACATGATAATGAGCCCTCTATTGCCCCTGTAAGGAAGAAAGTTCTTGTTTTTCATCATGTTTTGGTGGGTTCTGAAACAATGAACCCGACACCCTACACCCTACACCCTACACCCTAAACCCTAAACCCTAAACCCTAAACCCTAAACCCTAACCCTATACCCTAAATCCTTAACCCTAAACCCCAAGTTCCGATCTGAAGGTCGCGCTAGATCTCGGGGCGCCTGCTCTATGGACTCGGAATTAACGTTCACGAAGGCGAGCTGAGGGGATCCGAAGTATGGGCCCTTAACTTGGGTCCCTTGTTATGTAACCCTTGTATACGCGATGTATAATTTTCATAAGGGCCCAATCCAAAAAACCCTGAACCCGAAAGAAGCAACCTCACAAGGGTCTTAGCGATCACAGGCTCCTGCAAGAAAAAACAGGGTATTTGGATGGGAATCTTAAGATGGCTTGGGCTTGAGCCCTGCCTACCCAGACCTCGCCCTCAGTGAGAGAAATGCTTGAATTGCCTAGGAAAATGTGCAGCGCTGCCGCAGTGACAGAGGCAGTTTAGGGTTTAGGGCTCAGGGTTTAGGGCTACTCTATAACTCTATAACCCTAGCACCCTGATATCTGAACCCCAAGCCTGCACAGTCGAAACAGAAGCATCCGGTCCAGTTGACCGAAGATAGTTGCAAGTTCCCTGAGCGATAAAAGGACCCACTTACATACTACTATTGCTGTTGTTATTGTTATTACCAGCATGTATTGTTCATCCTTGTACGTACTAAAACAATAGGACCTAAACAGAACCCATTGAGATCAACCCCTGATGCTCGGGTGGTTTCCCCTACTTTGGAGTAAACCCTGGGAAAAAAGTAGATACTTTGCAGGTAGAAATAGCTATAATAGGAAGCCAGAACGCAAAAAGTATTAAAGTATAGTAAACCCTAAACCCTAAACCCTAAACCCTCAACCCTAAGCCCAGTTTCGCCTTGGGTTCAGGGACTGGCAGAGCCCTGGCGCCTCCGTCGACGGCGCAGGCAAGCGTGTCATTTTCGAGCACCCTTCTCCCTGCTACTGTGGCCTGGGCCTCTGCTTAGGGTTTAGGGTTTAGGGTTTGGGGATTACAGGTTAGGGTTTAGAGTTTAGGGTTTAGGGTTTAGGGTTGTTGCGCACAGAGGCCGTGGGCATTCAGCAGCGAGAAGGGTGTCCTGTAACGCGAATTATGTTGTCCCAGCTTGCCGCGCAGACTCAAAAGCCCCCTGAATCTCGTGAGCTCATGGGTTTGCAAAAACCTGCGACAATTAGCCTAGAAGATACCTTCAGCTACTGACCCCAAAAGACACTCAAGCCTTGAACCTAATCTCTAAACCCTAATTAAACCCTAAACCCGAACCCTGAACCCTAAACCCTAAACCGCTAAACCGCTAAACCGCTAAACCGCTAAACCGCTAATCCGCTAATCCGCTAAATTTAACCGCTAAACCGCTGATCCGCTAACCCCACAAACAGCTAATCCGCTAAACCGCTAAACCGCTAAGCCGCTAAACCGCTAAGCCGCTAAACCCTTGAACCCAAAACAAAACAAAGCCGGAAGAGGGAGGTAGAGGCTTCTTCGAAGCCTCAGGAATGCAAACTTTCCGATGCAAAGGAGTGGAGGATCCCAGAGTTTAGGGTTTAGGGTTTGGGGTGTAGGCTTTAGGGTTTAGGGTTGGGGTTTTTAGGGGTTGAAGGCTTTAGGGGTTTAAGGTTGAGGGCTTTTCTGTGTCTGGGTTGAATGGTTTAGGGGTTTGAGGTTGACATTCTTTCGTGTTTTTCATTGGAGGGTTTTAGGGGTTGAAGGGTTTAGGGGTTTAAGGTTGAGGGGTTTTCTTTTTTTTTTTGGGGGGGGGGGGGATTAGGGTTGAGGACTTTGAGGTGTTTAGGGCTTGAGGGTTTTAAAGCTTTAGCGTCATAAGGGTTGGAGGGCTGAGGGACATGGAGCTTTGGTTTGGAGGCTTCCGGTTGGGGACTTAGGGGCTTTAAGGGTTGAAGGCTGTGTAGAGTTGATGGTTCAAGATTTTCGGGTTGAGGGTTTAGGGTCTAGGCATTCAGGGTTCAGGGCTGCCCAGAAGCCTGTAAAACATGTCGGAAGAAGCCAATTCCGTCCGAAGGATACTTCATCAAGACAGGCAAAAGGGCACCGCTGAAAACCTCTCTCCACGAGTAAAGTATGCCTGAAATGGGGATCCCTATACCCCAAACCCTAAACCTAAACCCCAAATCCCCGAAACGTATAACCCTATGAGCCTAACTAAACCTCATCGAACCTGACTCATCATTTATTTGGGGGGGGGGGGGTGTGGGGGGGAGGCGGGGATGGGGGTTTAGGGTTTATAGAATAACCCTAAACCCTAAACCCTAAACCCTAAACCCTAAACCCTAAACCCTAAACCCTGTCCGCCCTAATGGGGTTTACGGGCTTCAGAGGGTTCAGGGGCGTAGGCCCTGGATCCTCCCTCTTTGAGGGGCAGCCGACATCATTTTTGGACGCCCCTCCCCCGAGGCAGAGTCACGTGGTTTTGGCGGGTTTAAGGGATGAATTAGGGTTTAGGGTTTAAGGTTTAGGGTTTAGGGTTTAGGGTTTAGGGTTCAGGGCGTGGGGTTCTTGCCTTTCGAACTAAAAAGCAGCCAATGCAGGCGCGTTGACGGCAACAACATGGTCGTGCGTGCCCGAAGCCCTGCAATGACAATACCCTGCACCCTAAACCCTGAACAGGCGTCATACCGGTCACGAACCCTGAATCGAGATACGATATTCTGTCTGAAGAAGCTTCCAAGATTCGAGGGCAACCTATGCAAGCCCTGAATACCCCCCTCTGCTTCGGGGAAACTACAGTTTCCCCCCGCCATCTCATGGCAATTGGGGCCGCTGATACACCGTGGACTCTATGACCTGTGCGCAGCGCTTTGCTTTAGGTCTTACAAGGGTTGAGGGCGAAAGGCTTGCATTCTAAACAATGAATCAAGGGTTTATGTCAAAGGGGGGCGGGGGGAGGGTGGGGGTGGGAGTCTGCCAGGATATCCAAGCCCTAAACTTTGAACCCTAAATCCTAAACCCTGAACCCTAAACCTTAAACCCCAAACCGCAGGCTCCAGCAGCCCGCTGGAATCTTGGCATCCTCCCTTTTCAAGTGTCTCTTCATCACAGATTTCGGGGTCCATGAGTTCATGTCGATTGGATACTTACCTTATAGGGGTCCTTAAGGAGGGGGGTTCAAGGGAGGTACTCCCCGCTTCTCCAAAAGGAACCCTAAGCTTCTAATTTCCTAGGTACCTACCCGCCATGAACTCCCTTTCCTTAATAACCCTGACCACCCCTCCCCCCCACCTTCCTCCTACAACCCTCACGACAAAACCCTGAGCCACGGCTCAGTGGGGAGAGTGCAAGGAAGCCACCGGAACCTAAAACCCTACAACAATCGACCCCCCAAACCCTAAACCCTAAACCCTAAACCCTAAACCCTAAACCCTAAACCCAGAAATCCTCACACCCCACCTGGAGTCCTGTTCCTGCGGCTGCTCGCACGTCTTCGTCGGAGACGGAATTTTCGCTGGTGTAGCCTGAGTTTAGGGTTTAGGGTTTAGGGTTTAGGGTTTAGGGTTTAGGGTTTGGGGTCAACAGGGCTTGTAGGGTTTTTGGAGGGTTCAGGGTTGTAGGAGAGGAATTTAGAGTTTAGGCTGAGTTTAGGGTATTTATAGGGTTTAGGGAAGCCCCAAATCCCTGAAGCCCTACGCCCCGACGGCCGGCCCTAAACCTCGCACAGACACTCTCAACCCTATCCCTGAACCCCACACCCCAAGCCGACAAGCCAAAACCCTAGACGTCCCTAACCTATCCTAAACCCTAAACCTCTCTTACCTATAATATTTAAACCTTAATGACCCCAGCGGGCGGCAAAATTCAGGCAAGTTTGCCTAATTTGCATGGTTCGTGGTCGCTTTTACCTGGCTCGTGGGCGGCCCTCGCCACCCTCCCCCTAACCCCCTAGGGTTTAGGGTTTAGGGTTTAGGGTTTAAGGTTTAGGGTTTAGGGTTTAGGGTATAGGGTTTAGGGCCTCAAGGTGTGGGTTTCAAGGCCTCATAGGGTTTCAGGGTCTCAAGGCCTGGCATTGAGGGCTTCAGGAGCCCCAAGGTGTGGCTTAGGGTTCAGGCCTCCAGGCGTGGGGGAGGGTTTCAGAGCCTCAAGGCCTCTAGGGGTTAGGGTTTCAGGGCCTCAAGGCCTGGGGTTTAGGGTTTCAGGCACTCTTTCTCTTGTAATACCCATCTGTTTTTGTGTGATGCTATGCGGAAGTTTAAGAACGAACCGTTCTGTAGTCGTAACCTTCGTTGAGTAGAACTTTGTCGTATGAAGATACCATATATTTTCTTAATGTTATGGGATTCTCTGTGTGGGTGAAGATTATGTCAGAGACGTAAATACGACAATGGCACTACCATAACACTGCTCGATCCGGAGGGAACCCTGAACCCTAAACACTACACCCCAAACCCGAAACCCTAAACGTTCCTAAACCCTAAACCCTAAACCCCAAACCCTAAACCCTAAACCCTGTTCACTCCTGTGTTCTACTCTGGGGGCGGGGCTGGTGAAGGAGCTGGCGCCCCGACTGCGAGCGCTGCGGCTCGTGGCACCTGCCAGCTCAGGCTCGGACCCTAAACCCTAAACCCTAAACCCTAAACCCTAAACCCTAAACCCTAAACCCTAAACCCTAAACCCTAAACCGTTAAACCCTGAACCCTGAACCCTGAACCCTGAGCTGCCAAACCAAAAACACCTCATAGGGTTTAGCCTTCAAGGTTCAGGATTTGGGATTTGGATTTCGGGTGTGCGTGCAGCGCTTGGTATGTGCGCTTTTGTTTGGGGGGGGGGGGGGGGGGGGGGGGGGGGCAGTTGTGAACTTGGAGGCGAAACAAGAGAGCTTTTCAGCTTTAAGGCATTTGCTAAAGAGGGTTTAGGGTTTAGGGTTTAGGGTTTAGGGTTTAGGGTTTAGGGTTTAGGATTCAGGGTTTAGGGCAGCGACTCAACTCCAGCCTTCGGTTGGGCCTGAAAGCTCTTCAAGGAGCAAGCTCCAAGTCTTAGAAGCAAGAACCCCAAACGCGAAACCAAACCCTAAACCCCCTAAACCCCTCTAAACCCCCCTAAACCCCTCTAAACCCCCCTAAACCCCCTAAATCCCCTAAATCCCCTAAACGCCCTAAACGCCCTAAACCCCCCTAAACCCCCCAAACCCCCTAAACCCCCTAAACCCCCTAAACCCCCAAAACCCTAACCCACTCCCTCTGGCTCCCACTTTGGAAGCCAAAACCCAAAAACCGTAAACCCCAAACCCTAATCCCAAAACCCCAAACCCCAAACCCCAGACTCCTCAACCCCAAACCCTAAACCCTAAACCCCAAACCCTAAACCCCCCCAGCCCTAACCAACCCCAAACCCTAAACCCTAAACCCTAAACCCTAATCCCCAAGCCCTCAACCAAGGCCCTCGCTGCCACGGCTGCGTGCCCTTGGCCGCTGCGAGTGGGGCGACTGAGACTCGCCGTCCTCGACATGGGTTTGCTATGGGTTGAGGGCTTGGGGTTTAGGGTTTAGGGTTTAGGGTTTAGGGTTTAGGGTTTAGGGTTTAGGGTTTAGGGTTTAGGGTTTAGGGTTTAGGGCTTAACCCAAAACCCTAAACCCTAAACCCTAAGCCCTAAACCCTAAGCCCTAAGCCCTAAACCTCCATGAAAATACTCCAAGCCCTTGACGCCCGTAAGTTCTTTGAAAGAGCTTCCGAGGCTGATGGTTGGGCTTAGGATTTGGGGTCTGGGGGATGTTGTTTGGGGTTTAAGGTTTAGGGTTTGGGGTTTGGGGTTTAGGGTTTAGGGCAGGTCGGGTGTTTGGGGCTGCGGTTGTTGGCATGGCCCATGTCCGTGGGAAGGTGAAGAAGCCCCAAAACCCGAACTCCCACATCCGGCCAGTGTTTGTCATGTCATGCTGGGCGACAGTTGCACGTCCTGAACTCTGTCGAGGCGAGGCATCGTCAGGGTTTGGGGCTTAGGGTTCGGGGTTTAAAGTTTAGGGGGGAAGGTTAGGGTTTAGGAAGCAAGTGCTTCAGGGATCGGATCAGTTCAGTCCCCCTCCATATGGCAAGGGTTTTGGGGGTTTAGGGCTTTGAGTTTTAGGGTTTTAGGCCGTCAGAGTTTATGGTTTAGGGCACAGCATGACTTGTGGCTCCGATCTTCACGGTATCCAATGTCCTTGAGACAGAACACCCAAAACTCAGTGTTCGTAAAAGCAGGAAATGAAGCGGCTAGTTTTTGTTAACAGAGGAAATCCAAACCGTTTATTGAGGTCAAAGAGAGAAGCCCAAAGACGAAGCCAACAGCCTAAACCCAAAACACTAGCCTCTTAAGTACTGCTTGCTTGAGAAACCCACCCCAAAACAGATTCTTCCTTCCAAGGGCAATATAGGGGCTGTTGTTCTTATTACCTATATATATATATATATATATATATATAGGTTTATTTATTTACATGGGAAGTTGTTTCCTATGTTTATCTGTTTAAGGGGGGCCCTTAAGCAACTCATCGTAAACCCAGTAGGAGGTGTCCTTGTCGCCTTTGCCGTGGCCGAGATCCTGTGGGAAGAGAGACGCCCATCACCAGAGAGAGCGGGAATTCAAAGATGTTGGTATCTAGGGTTTTAGAGATTTCGGGGTTTAGGGTTTAGGGTTTAGGGTTTAGGGTTTAGGGCTAGGGTTGTAGAGTTTAGGGTTTGGGGCGCTTCGGGATGAGGATTGATGTGAAGCTTAGGTGCCTCTCTGTCCTTTCAGAGGGAAGAGCCGGCAATCAAGCAGCGAATTGCATGCAGTATCTGTACTAGATTGAAATACGAACTTCATGCCACCCATTTGAATTCGGCTTGACCAACCAACCATTCAAAAGAGCGATCGTTTTTGTGCCACTCCATTATGAGACACAGACTACAAAACCGGGCAATTTCAACATTCAATCCAAACCCTACCGGAACAACCAAAGACCAACGCCCACCAAGGCTGATAGAAGAAAGGAGGGACGCAAGGACCCTGCCCTGAGCCTTAGACCCTAAGCCTCTATCTTTCACACTTTAAAGCCCTAAGACTTTGAGACGAACGTCGGCTCGACGCAAAACTCATCGGGAACACACACACACACACACACACACACACACACACACAGAGACACACACACACACACACACAGAGACACAAACTTCGTCGGCAAAACGCAAAAAACTTTGTCGCTCAGACGCAAAAACTTGTAGGCACAAATCGCAACATTTCGTCGGCCAGACGGGTCTGGGGGAACCTGAACCGGTTGCTGGGGCCTCTCCAAGACCTCAGAAATTCTGCGACTCGCTCGGCTTCTTGGCTTGACCAACACTTGTTGCTTGGGAGACCCTAAACCCTAAACCCTATACCCTCAACTCCCTAAACCCCACACCCTAGAAGGGGCCTGTATCCGGCCGCGTCGAGGCTCTGCCTTCCGGGCATGTGGCTTGGGGCTTAGGGGGTTGGTTGTGGTTTTGGGGCTCGGGGCCTGGGCCTCGCAAGAAACGACAAGGCCAAGCCCGAAACCCGCCCCCCCCCGCTTCCTCCATTTCAGGCGGAGAGTTCACTTGTTCAATGCTTGTGGGCAGGCTGGGTTTAGGGTTTATGGCTTTGGCTTCGGGGTTTCGGGATTACTTTGCTTAGCTTTGGGCTTTGTGCTACATTCAGATTCAGATTCCGTGTCGTGGGTGCACTCCCTTAAAAGAAGGGGCTACTCAACTACGAGCTGCTTAAGAACAGCCCCCTCCCCCCTCCCCCCCTCCCCAAGAAAGAAAGAAAACATAATATATATATATATATATATATATATATATGATATGAGATTCTTCCTTATACGGGCAATATATGGATTGTTGTTTTTATGTTTTGGGGGTTCTTAAGCAAATTGTAGTATACAACTTGTTCATCAGGTCCCTCTGCCAAGGGAGGGGCCTAAAGGGTGTCTAGGGAGTATTACCCCATTCGGCCCCCCTCCCTTAGGGACAGTGTAGACGCTGCCTAAAACGGGGCAACGGTTCGAACCCCTGCGGCCAGGAAGCCTATGGGTTTAGGGTTTAGGGCTTATTGTGCAGGGTTTAGGGTTTAGGGTTTAAGATTTAGGGTTTAGGGTTTAGGGTCTAGGGCCCGCGCTTGAACCATCAACCTTGGAATGGTCCCCCTTATACTAACAGTCATAGTACCCCCCCCGCCCCCATTACAATCCCTATTAAGGACTGTCAGTATAAGGGGACAATTCCAACACCAAACCACAACACCCACAAAATCCCCCCCTCCCCCTGCAAAAGAGGAGAGAAATCTCTCTCAACAAAAGCATGCCCGCGAACCCCCCTCCCCCCCCCTTCTCTACCCAGCGAAAGCCCAAAAACCCCAGCCCGCAAACCCTAAACCCCAGACCTTAAACCCCCCCCCCCCCCCAACAAAAAAAAACTGACATGAAATTCAGCAAAAAGAACAACAAACGACCATCCCAAGAAAATCCAAAGAATCCCTATAAAACCGTGGATCCTCCGGTTGGATCGGATCCAGAGCTGGGATCTGTGCAGCCTCCAGTAGCGCTCCTGAGCAGTGTAGGGTTTAGGATGCGTGGTTCAGGGGTTAGGGTTTAGGGTTTAGGGGATTTAGGGTCTCGGGTTAGGGGTTCAGGGTTTAGGGTCCTAGAAAACGTAGCCAGTAGCCAAACGACCTCTATGCTAGATCCCTGAGTTCGGCTGCGAATTGGGATCTTGGCATTGGCCGCAATCCTGAACCCTGAACGCGAAACCCTAGACCCGAAGCCCTAAGCCCTAAGCTCTGAGCCCTTGGGCTGAGCGGCGGATGTCTTGCTTCTTTTGCTCCTTCTTCTTCTTGTCCTTCCCCTTCTCCTTCAGCAAGTTGAGAAAGACACTTGACAGAATACGACATGCTGTACAGGTTTAGGGTTTAGGGTTTAGGGTTGGAGACCTAAGCCATACATGCCTTAAGTGCCCTGCATCCAGAATGACAAAACAATAACGACGTGCTGCTTCGCAAGCTCCATTCTAGTCCATCGGGGCAAAGGGACAATTCCCAACGCACGAAGCAGTGCAAAGCCGTGCTCTCAAACCGGGGGAGAATTTTGAGCTTGCAGGCACATCTGCAGCACGGAAAGCCCCTGAAAGCCACAGAACCTCAGGCCCCGCGAAGCCGAAAGTAGCCTGACTGAAACCCTAAACCCTACACCCTAAACCCTAAACCCCAAACCCTAAACCCTGAACCCTAAACCCTAAACCCTAAACCCTAACCCCCCCCCCCCCAACCAAAAAATGAAAAATAACAATAAGAGAGAGAAGGGCCTGAGCCGCCTCTGCCGGCTTCAGGGCAGCCTTCCTGCGCCTCTTCACCTTCGGCGGCTCTGGGGTTTGGGTTTTTCGGTTTCGGGTTTCGGGTTTCGGGTTTAGGGTTTAGGGTTTAGGGTTTAGGGTTTAGGGCTCAGGGTTAGAGGTTCGGGGTTGAGTTGCGGGAATAACAGGAGCGAACCCTACCAAACATTGAAACCCCCAAGCCCTGAACACTTTGCTGTTACTGGAATGAACCTCTATAGACATCCGGGCCTCTTCACCTCTAGGCCCGAAAATCCCAAACCCTGTACCGCGAAAGCCTAAACCCATGAGCAGCCCAAATTTCCAAACCATCGAGCCCTAAACTCCCTAAGTCCTAAACCCCTAAACCTACAAACCCTTAAACCTCCAAATCATTTACCTTTGAACCTCTACCACCCCCAAGCCCTCTTCAACTCAAATCAAGGAAAGTGAAAAATGTCCCCAGGGCCTACGAAGATAAAAGATCCCAATCCCTAAGCCCTAAGCCCTAAACCGCTAAACCGCTAAACCCCTAAACCCCTGAACCCCTGAACCCCAAAACCCGAAACCCGGAACCCTAAACCCTAAACCCCAAACCCTAAACCCTAAACCCTAAACCCTAAACCCTAAACCCTAGACCCTAAACCCCCGGTCAGCGCACCTGCCAAGTCGCCACCGCCTCGAGGCTCGAGCCCGTTCCTTGCATTGGGGTTTAGGGTTTAGGGTTTAGGGTTTAGGGTTTAGGGTTTAGGGTTTAGGGTTTAAGGTTTAGGGTTTAGGGTTTAGGGTTTAGGGTTTTGTTAGTGGGCATGCAGCAAGGGTGCACTTATCAAGAAGTGTACCAAGTTTTGAGCGTATCCTGCGCAAGGATGACACGCTTGCAGGATCATTCGCACTATCCGGACGATATCTGGCTCAAGAATGAGCACGGGCAAATCGAGAAGTGCCTCTTGGGTGGGGTGGGATATTCAGGGTGTTTTCGGGGTTGGACCCCGGAGATAGCCTGGTACCCTAGTTTTGAGTTCCGGGTCGGAGATGTCTTGTTGATGATGGCTTCCTCGAATTATGATTCTCTCGATGATGTCCCCTTTAGCATTCGCCAGCAGTTAGCATCACCTACACCATCACACTTCAGCAATGTCTCTGATTCGGGCCATAACCTTTCACAGGTTATGAGCCCAACAGGCGCATATCCGCAAACACACATCACCTCATCAGCACAGCAGCAGCAGCAGCAACATGCCGATGCAGAAGCTCCAGCTATCTTGTTTCGATCGATGGCACAACTACAAATCCCAAGTGAGATCTTGCATAGTCTGCAGCATCTAGCAAATGTCAATCTTGGAGGCCTACAAGATTTGGACACCCTGAGGCAGGGCATGGGTATGTTGGCACAAGAGCTCAACGTTCGAACGGAAAGTTTGTCCAAAGCAGTGACAGCGGTGGCGGATCTTTCCTCGATGGTGAGAGATGGGGCGATGGTCTTGGAGGGTCAAGTGAAGGACGCTTCCGATGAGAGGCAATGTCTGGTGGCCCAGATGAACCGTGTGTGGAAGAATCAAAAGGATTTCTCTGCACGCCTATTGGCACTTGAAGGTGCTGCATCGCGACTGGAAGAAAGCAGCATGCAACAGCAGGCTGCGCTCCGGGAACTTGATCTTAAGCTGGGTGGCCTGAACCTGGCGTTCGACCAGGCCAGGGAGGCCGTTCAGCAGTTGCAGGATGAGGACCCTGCAAGCCTCGAGTCTGCAGTGGGGACGATGCGCTCACAAACTGCACTCCTGAGTACAACTATGACACGTCTGGAAGCCTTGTCGCATGATGTGGAACTGGCAAACAGGCGAGTTGCCCAACAGGAAGCTGCGTCTAAGAAGGACCTCGAGCAGTTGGCGTCAGTGACGGATGCCACAGTGAAGCTTGAGGCCAGATGCGAGCAGATAGAAAGGGCGTTGGAGGAGCGAGGCCAGCTGATGGCCCCAGTTCCTGAGCGGACTGTGCGATTCCAACAGACTTCGAAGCCGCCTGAGGTGGCCAAGCCTACGACTTCCTGGCAACCTCTCCCAGGAACTGAAGAGACCCAGGTGCAGAGATTTGAGATGTCTCCCGAATCTTTACAGCAGCCTGCCATCGACGAGTGGTACACTGCTGAGGAGGAGGGGGAGGGGCCAGCTAGCTGGGACTTTTCTTCGAAACCACCTGGCTTGTTTCAGCCTCAGTCACTGCCACCCCCACTGCCGGAAGTAGCCCGAAGGATTGGGTCCGGACATGCTTTTGAGAAGGTGCCCGCTGGACAGTGGAAGATGCTTAAAGATTGCCCGGTCCTGAAGCTGAACTCTGACGAACCTTGGGAAAGAGGTTTGGTTTTGAGACAGTGGGAAAATGAGACAGGAGCAACTGCAGCTGTGGTGGCTTCTTCCTTTGGTGCTTTCTTCAGACGACGGATGAAGGAGGCCTTGGATCGCTATCAACAGCGCCAGAGTAGCGGTGTGGAAGAGGATGTCCCGAGCATCCCATCAGAAGAAAGAGAATATGAGACTCGTTTGGGAGTCATGCTCATCAAGGTACTGCCTGCATCCATCAGACAACCGGTGATGGAGCGCACAACAAGCTTGGAGGAGCCGTTGTCCACCCTCTTGCTTTTGGAGTCGGTGATCGAGCGGTTCTCGCCCGGTGGCACATCTGAGATGACATCATTGTTGCAGTATCAGCGGTGTCTTCCGACGGCAAATTCTTATAAGGAGCTCCTGGAAATCTTGCGGAAGTTTGATTTGGCACGCACTCGGACGACGTATTTGCAGTTGCCTGGACTACCAGCCCATGAGGTCATCAAATCTCTCGATGGTCTGACTCGGACGTTGGAAAGAAAAAATCCCGCGTTGGCCATGAGATTGAACTTGATTCGGATGACGCCTGAGGTAATGGTACCATCGGAGACTGGGGTTCAGAGGATGCTCACTACGTTGGTGCAAGAGGGCCGACGACTGCAAGCTGAGGACGAGATCTCCAAGAGCAAGTCAAATCAGGTGTACATTGAGGACTCTCAAGCTTCCCAGGCCGCAGGACGACATGCCGGAAAAGGAAAGGGGCGAAGTCCAAAGGACACTTTGTGCAAGTTCCACATGATGGAGCGCGGGTGCGTGAAGGGTGAGGCGTGTGAATATTCACACGCGGCGCCCAAAGCTGCCAAGGGCAAAGGCAAGGGCGATGGCAAGAGCAAAACGGATCAGTCAAGGCAGACCCCCAAACCTAAGCCTCAAGCTGAAGCCAAGGCGGAAGCCAAAGCGGCAGCAGACACCTCAGCACAATCGACAGCTACAAACCCCCCAAAACCTAAACCGAAGGCCAAAGCGAAAGCAGAGGCAAAAGCAGCAGCAGCTAGACCGTTAGTTGGTGCTGGGGCGAGAGCTTCGGCAGTGCGATCTTGTGCAATGGCTGCGCGAGAGTCGTTTGAAGATGAGGGCTCTGAGGCTGATCGTTCGGAAGTGTTGTCGTACATCACCGACCAGTCGATAGCATTGACTTCCGACGAGACTTTCTCGGCGCGTTCGAGGTCTGAACAGGGAACTGAGGATGAGAATGAGTCTGATGTGCATCCTTTAGCTGGCGTAGATCAGGAAGGGCGTGGGAACATCACTCCTGTTCGACATCCGCTATGGTATCTTGCGATGTCACCTGAGGAGTTCCTACAGTGGCAACACAATTCGTCATGGATTTGCACTCGGGCATGCGATCAGTTCCGAAGGGTGAATAGTCCAACTGCCATTGCTATCGGCATCTGGTTTACTCTGGCATGGGAAGGCTATCCTGAAGCAATCTCGGATGTGGAGGTTGGAGAGGAACAATCATCCTCCAAGCCCGCCGGGTGTTGGTGATGCATGAGGATGGCGTAGCGAGACAAGGCTATGTGGTGTGGGTGATGGATACCGATAGTGGACAAGAGCAATTCTTGGCACTGTCAGAGTGGGAAACGGCGCCTGTCGTGAGACCCTGGAATGCACCGTACCCTGCAGAGAGCAGGCCAGAGCTAGTGCCTGAACTATCCAAGGCTGCTCCCCCGAAGAAATCTCCAACTACCTCACCGCCGCCATCACTTGGACCTTCTACGGTAGCTCAGCCAAAGCAGGCTTCAGGAGGAGACGAGTCCTCTTATCGTCCTCCTCCTAGGAAGAGGCCCCCAGATTTTTCCCAGAGGCCAAGCGCGTCTTCCAGTGGGCCACCAGTGAGCAAACAACTCCCAGTGGTTCCTCAGCTCAAACCTCCCCCAGCGAGAAAAGCACCTCCCAATATCCCTAAGCAAGCCCCACCAGTGAAGCAGACATCAGATGTTCAACGTGGACCGGCTGCTCATCATGCAAGGGAAGCGAAGGAGGGCAGTGTGGAATTCGGTAGGGTTCTGGTGGATTCTGGAGCCAATGAAATTATCAGACCTTTCCAGAATAACATCTGCAGAAAAAAGTCCATTCCGATGAGCGTGGTATTGGCTTCAGGCGAGACTGTTAATGGTTTCCGGACCAAGGATGGCGAAGTGGTACTGAATGCGTCGGGTAGTGAGTGGATTCTGGGGGTCGTGAGGATCGTAGAGATTGGAGGTAAATTTTCATGGTCCAGTCAAGAAGCCGTGATAGAGTACCCGTACATGGGGCAAACGCAGAAGGTACGATGCTCTGTGCTGAATGGACTCCCGTATCTTGGTTGGTCTCAGTTCTCTCAGATCCGGAAGGTTCTGTCGAAACACTGGCAGGACAATGGCTTCAGGATGAAGGCAGCGGCGGTTGCAGCAAGTGAGCGAGAGAACCTGCACATCAAGCTGGAGGACCTGGTAGAGTGGACGAGTCTGGAAGCTGAAGCCCATGAGGTACGTTGTGAGGAGAAGGGCTATGAAAGCCTTCTTCTCAAGGACAAGCTCACGAGGGAAGATATTCAGCAGGCGTTTGATTTGGCGGCCTTGACTTCTACGAGGACTTCTACGAGGACTCAGCGAGCCAAGGTAATGTGTGATGGGACTGAGGGATCCAAGGTGAGAGCTTGGATCTTTGGAGGCTATGCTCACGGAGGGATGAGTGGTGTCACGAAGGTCACAAAGCAACACCCTACACTTGCAAAACTGTTGGCAAGGTACTTCAGACAGGAAATGCCCGATGCTAAATTTGGATCTATCGCCGTGTTGGATTCGGTGGCGTTGGAGCCGCATCGAGACAACAACTCCAAGGACTACCTGACGTACATCACCACTTTCACGGACTATGATGGGGGTGAGTTGTGGGTCCAGGATGAGTCGGGAGAGGACTTCCGCTTGATCAAGTCGGATGAAGATCCTGTGCGTGGGACGAAGGTATCAATCAAGGAGGGGGTGTACGCTTTTGATGGACGGCGCTGGCATGGAACGGAACCCTTCGATGGCCGACGGCTGGTAGCAGCAGCATACACTCCGAGAAATTATAAATGCTGGACCGAGGAGTTGAGGATGGAACTGTCAGAGCTTGGATTCCCAATCGCTGAGACTGGTGACCCCGAACGGTCCCAGACGCTGGAGGGTAAGAGCTTAGTCGCGGTTGCATCTAAGACTCTTGCTCAGGAGGACGTGAGCCGGAAGATGATAGCAGCGTTCCAAGCTACAGCAGTCCCATTTGGGGAGTGCTTACTGGATTCGAAGGGCTGGAACACGCTGGAGGAGCGCCGAGCACTGCACACACACAGCTTCCAGAGCCCCACCACAGCATGCAATCAAGGCCCCGTCCTCACAGGGTCAAATCTCACACACATCAGCTCCGCAGCAGAAGTGATTGATGTTGATGATGATGGTGATGTTGAGGGTCTGGGGGAGTCAGAGGCCGTAGATAAGTCTCACTCCGAGATACTTGAGCCATGGGATTTGGAGAAGTATACGCCTGCCACAGTGGAAGATGCTGCCTTGTGTGATTTGTGGAAGCATTGTCGTGAGGGCTTGTATTGTAAGACCGATGAGGCATGTTTGAGAGGTCGTGGACATCGCAGGCCACACCGAAAGATAGCCGCTCAGGACATCCAAGATGGCGTAATATCTCTTGATCTGTCGGGTCCGCATCGGAAGTCGTATGCTGGAAACAAGTATGCTGTTGTGGCGTGTGTACACTTGAAAGCTTCGCAGAATTTGTCTTTTGTCCGACCTGTGCCGAATAAGGAGGCGAAAACGGTAGCGGATGCTGTGCGGGATATCTTGTACCAGTTGTTGTCTATGACTGGAGGTGAACAAGTGACGTTTCGCATACATTCGGATCAGGGCAAAGAGTTCGTGGCCAAGTTGACGCAGGACGCTTTGAAGCCTTTCAACCACTTCAGGACTTTTTCTGTGCCGTACTCACATGCCAGCAATGGTAGGGTGGAGGCTACAATTGACGCTCTCAAGAGTTCTACAGCGACGTTTCTGCTTGGGGGTGGTTTGGATGTACAGTTTTGGGATATGGTCATGGTGCATAGTGCAAAACTTCAACGGATGCGTGCTTTGAACATCCCAATTCCAAAGGATCTTCCTGTGCCTGGAGATTATGTTTTGTGCAGATTGCCGGCACATCTACTTCCAGATCTAACTGACAGGACAGAACGCGGAATCTTCATGGGCCTCACTGAGCATACCGCAAATGGTTCAAAGGTGCTAGTGGAAAGAGGTGGACGCTTGGTGATAAGGGAGGTAAGGCTACCTATCTTGCTGAATCGTGTGAGTGAAAGATGGAGAGTGGCCACACATCCGCGCTCAGAGGAGTCGATATGGGTCTCTACACGGGGCAAAGTTGCGTGGGATGCGCCACCTGCCTCTGAAGTGTTGACGCTTGAGGAACGCCGGGGAGTAGACGTGAGAGACCCGGAGAGTATTCCTGAAAGACTTGCGGAGCTGCTGGACAAGAAGAGGGATGCTGAAAGCGTGCGGGAGATTTTCAACCTTTTTTCGCATGGGGTTTTGCACAAAGGACCGGACGCGGCCGTTGCTAGTATGGTGAACAATCCAACAGCAGATGAACATCCTGAGAAGCATGTTGCGGTTGAAGATCAGCAAGCTGATGCCCCAGACTACCCAACTTCGTCAAAGAAGAACAGATACACCGTGATGTCGTATGGTGAGGAACAGTTGGCCAATCGAGTGGAACAAGAGCTGATTGAGGCTAGCATAGCACCAGCGCAAGCTGAGGTTGTAGGTCTTGAGGGCTTCTATGGGGAAAAGAGAGAGGCGTGGAAAATGTCGCTGGAGAAGGAGTATGCCAAGATGGATGGAGTTCTAGAAGAGGCTCTACCTGAAGAGCTGAGGTCCAAGTTGGGGCTGCCTCCGGATGCGCCATTGCCAAAGCCTATACCCAGCAAAGTCGTGTGTACCCTGAAGCCTAACATCGACGGTTCCTCGGAGAAGCTTGAAAAAAGTCGCTTGTGCGCCTGCGGAAACTTTGAGCAAGGAGTGGACGATAATGGGGAACCCTGGAGTTCATCTAATATTCCACCAGAAATCGTGAGATGTTTTACTTCTCTGGCAGCGAGCAATGTCACGTGGACACTTGGCAGTCTGGATGTTGAGGCGGCATTTCTTAACGCGGAAATCACATCAGGAGACCCGGTTATTATCATGCCCCCGAAAGTCATGAAAGACTTGGGTATGGTGCGCCCTCGAACCTTGTGGATTGCCAGAAGATTGATCTACGGCCTTCGCCGAGGACCGACAGAATGGGAGCGCGAAAGAGACCATAAGGTTGATCATGCAAAGCTGGAGGCCCAGGATGGTGATCGTCATGGCGCTCTACACTTGAAGCCGTTAAGCTTGGCTGCCGGACTATGGAAGGTGACCAACTCTAAGGGAGAAACGCTGGGAGCCTTTTGTTGCTATGTTGACGACGGCTTGGTGGTTGGGGATGCGGAAATCATCAGACGGGCGATGGCTTTTGTGAAGAGTCTATGGGCAGTAAAGGGGCAAGGAGTCTTGAATAAGGAGGGCGCTGGGGTCGAGCAGGGCATCCAAGTTGATGAAGACATGGTGCTACTGCCAAAGACTGAGTTGCGATTCTTGGGGGTAGAAATCGAGGTGGATGGAGCCAATCTAGCGTTGCATCAGCACAAGTATATGGCATGTGAGTTGCGAAAGCGCGGATGGTTGGACCTCAAAGGCAGTGACTGCCTACCTACGCCTAAGGAGGGCTTACTGGCTCCGCCACTCAGAGACGAGACGTTTGAGCAAACCAAACTTCGCGCTCAGAAGGAGGTGGGGACGCTCATGTGGATAAGTTTGCGCAGCAGACCTGATGTGGCGGCTTGCCTTGGGATAGCGGCTACCTTGGTGGCTACACATCCTGAGGAGAGTGTGAGATTGACGCGTGGAATTTGGCGCTTTCTAAGGGCAACTTGGGATGTTCGCTTGATGTTTCGTGCAAAACATGAAGAGACCCCGTCGCAGGTTGTGAGGATGACTGCTGATGCGAGTTTCGCACCAGGCGGAGCACGCAGCAGGACCGGTTATGCAATTTTTATGGGAGACCATTTGATTAGCTGGCGCTCGCAAAGGCAAGCGCTTGTTGCTTGGTCAGCAACGGAAGCAGAGCTGGAAGCGACCGCCACAGTTGTTCAAGATGGAGCCAAATTCCAGGAGACTCTTTCAGAACTAGTGGGTCACAAGTTGGAGCTTTTGTTGCAGAACGATAACTCTGGAGGGCTAACCTTGTTGACGCGGCAAAGGTTTTTTACACAAGACATGCGTACAAGGCACTTCGCGGTGAGGTGTGCATATGTCAGGGACCAGATAGCCGTGCTCAACATCGTATTGGAGCATAAGGGCACGGATACTCTTGAAGCGGATGCTCTCACGAAGGTGTTGTCCAAGGAGAAGTTGCGACAAGGCAGGCTTGGACTGCGACTCTTGAAGAAGTGACTGTAGCCGAGGCACGCATGCACTACGTACCAACCAAAGGTGACAAGTACGAGATCTTTCAAGAAGTGTAGTACTTGTCTGAATTCGATATCCCTTGCTTTTGAGAGTTTTGTGAAGGTGGCCAATCAGTAGAGGTAGCCATGTTTCTCAGGTAGGGGTGCTGTTGACTCGCGTGTGGACCGTCCACTGACCAGTACTACGCGAGAGTAGATGTGATATGCTGCTTTTGATGCCCGAAGGTATGTGCTAGATCTTTGTTGCACAATGCTCCAGCAAGGAGGAGTGTTAGTGGGCATGCAGCAAGGGTGCACTTATCAAGAAGTGTACCAAGTTTTGAGCGTATCCTGCGCAAGGATGACACGCTTGCAGGATCATTCGCACTATCCGGACGATATCTGGCTCAAGAATGAGCACGGGCAAATCGAGAAGTGCCTCTTGGGTGGGGTGGGATATTCAGGGTGTTTTCGGGGGTTGGACCCCGGAGATAGCCTGGTACCCTAGTCCTGTCCTTGACCTCCCCTCCCTGTAGTCCTGAACCCAGGTTGCTTGGGGGGAGTTCTTTTGACTTTTGAGTTCCGGGTCGGAGATGTCTTGTTGATGATGGCTTCCTCGAATTATGATTCTCTCGATGATGTCCCCTTTAGCATTCGCCAGCAGTTAGCATCACCTACACCATCACACTTCAGCAATGTCTCTGATTCGGGCCATAACCTTTCACAGGTTTGTTTGGGGTTTAGGGTTTAAGGTTTAGGGTTTAGGGTTTGGGGTTTAAGGTTTAGGGTTTAGGGTTTGGGGTTTGGGGCTTGGGGTTTGGGGTTTGGGGTTTGGGCTTTGGGGTTTGGGGTTTGGGCTTTGGGGTTTGGGCTTTGGGCTTTGGAGTTTGGGGTTTGGGGTTTGGGGTTTAGGGTTTGGGTTTAGAGGGCTTCGGGTTGTGAGGCCCTAAGCCCTGAAGCCTAAACATCGAGCCCCAAAACCTCAATAAACCTACAGCATGTGCAGGAGAAAGGCGAATTCAGAAGCGCCGTTTTGACCAGGCTTGTCCTTTAAGGTATATAGGGTTCAGGGCGTAGGGTTAAAGGGTTAGAGCATTACCACTCAGTTGCCTCTTACAACCGATACGGGAAGATAGCAAACTCCCGAACCTGCCTTTCAACCATTCCGATATTCACAACAGCCAGAGCTCGATACATTCGCGTTTGGAGAAGCAAGTATCGCAAGGTGGCAGCCAGAAACAGAGACTCAGCTTTGGACGACCTGAAAGCCCTAAACCCTGAGCCAAACTCAAACCCTAAACCACCCTAAACCCTAAACCCTTAACCCTAAACCTTAAACCTCAGAGCGGCAGGTTTTTTCGGCTCCGCGGGCTTGGGGCTTGGGTGTTTCGGGTTGCGACCCCCGAAAGCGCCAGTTTGCCCCCAAACCGTTCCCTTGCTGAGGCGGCGGCCGGTCACGGTGCCGTCCGGCAGCAAGTTTCCATGGCCCTTGAAGGTCAAGATGTCGTTGTTGAAGTAGCCTTAAGACATTCAAGCCTGGGTTTGGGGCTTAGGGTTTGGGATTTTCGTTCGGGAAAAAGCCACGCACAAGAGCCCTGGAACCGAACGAAAATCCTAAGCCCGAAACCTTCACCAGAAAGAGCCCTAGAGTCCTGATGTCCTACACCCCAAAGCTTCGCCAGACAACTAGAAAGTTTTCTGAATCCCTGAGGAGGGAAGGAAGCCTGTCAGGGTCTGAAGCCCTGTCAACTGTCCGCAAAGGAGGAGAACACAGGCTGTAGCTTCACCAAACAAACGTGCAAGTGACTAGGGTATAGGGTATAGGATCCCTCTTGCGGAGCACATTACGAAACTAGGGCTGTGTAGTGGCTCTTGAGACAACTTAGAGTTCTCAAAGTCTAGGGTTCGGGCTTAGGGTCCAGAGTTTCGGGTCCAGGGCTTTCATCTTCTTTAGCCCTAGTACCCAAACCCTTAAGGCAAGTTGTCCAGTGGCGCATTGCCATGATCTGCAAGATGTAGCCTGTGGCAAGCTTCATGCGCTTCATAAGGTCCCATAGGCGGGTGGGGTAGGGAACTACTCTACCTCAGCCCTATTTTTTGGGTCTTACCTGGGCCGTGAAAAGCTGGCTACTTGGCGCGGAGAAAATCTGGGGCAAAACCCTCATCCCTTAACATTACGGGGCTCAGAGTATTATAGGGTTCTTTAGGGAGGAGGGGTTCAAGTGGGGTAACCCAAGTTTCCCCAATACTCTCCAATACTCCCTAAGGCTCCCGAAGCTTCCCGAAGGTTCCCTAGGTACCATAATCATAGGGTTCAGCCGAACTGCAACCCACAATACAAGCCTGCCGCTGACCGAGGCTTGGCGTTGAGGGAAGCTGAAGTCACACTGGCAAATGTCAAAAAAACACAAACAAAAATGAACCCGAAATGCTGAAGAAAGCTAGGACCACTCTAGACTCTGACCCCTGAACCCTAAACCCTAAAGCCTAAACCCTAAACCCTGAACCGTAAACCCTAAACCCTAAACCCGACCCGAAAGAATGAGGAGGCCTGAAGTTCAGGAAAGCTAAGCCCTTGTAAACAACCCCACCGAGAATTCAACAACTCTCCTTCGTCCTGAAGGGTTTAGTGTTCAACAACTGAAACAGTTCTAGTCCTGCTTTGTCATCACTTACACGCGCGCATGAGGTGCGTGACTGTATTTGTAGGCGGGCAACTTGACTCAAGAGCCCTCTGAGCCCTGAGCCCTAAGCCGCAGAAGAATGCGAAAACCCTTCATCAAGCATCTTTCAAGAGCCGCTCAACCCCAAACCCTAACCCCGAGGTAAAACCCTACCTTTCCTGGAAGCACACAACCGAATTCTTCCGCTTTAAGAGCCTTTGAGTGCAATCCCTGCCGGCAAGAGGCTCAGCGTTGCCAGCGGAACCACGGCCCAGAACCTCAACTGCGGCAAGGGTTTAGGGTTTAGGGTTTAGGGTTTGGGGTTTAGGGTTTAGGGTTTAGGGTTTAGGGTTTAGGGTTTAGGGTTTAGGGTTTAGGGTTTAGGGTTTAGGGTTTAGGGTTTAGGGTTTAGGGCTCGAGCCTCGGCCCTGGCTTTGGGCCGGGTGGCGTGGCATCACTGAAGGAGCCCTTGCCAGAGACCGGCTTGTGCAGCGTGATGTTGTCCTTGCGAGGGGAGCCTACACCTATACAGCCCCTAAAGTCTTGCAGCCCTCAACCCTAAACCCTAAACCCTGAACCCTGAACCCTAAACCCTAAACCCTAATCCAGCATCCGGAAACCGGTGCAAGCGCTCTGCGAACCATGAGGCCCCATATCCCTGCACGAACACAATCTTAGGCTGCGGGCTTTGCTTTATGGTGTGTTTTGTTGCTTACTTTTGTGGGCTGCTCAGGGTTATCTAGTATATGTTTAGGGCACTCTAAACAAACCCTGAACCCTGAACCCTCAACCCTAAACCCTAAACCCTAAACCCTAAACCCTCAGGGTCATGTAGTATATGTTTAGTTTAAGGCACTCTAAACCCGGCTGTTGAGGCTGCGGGGTTTAGGGTCGCTAGTGGCGAAGCTCTGACGACCTTACCTCATATGACCCCTAGCCTAGCTTATATGCTCAAATCTATTGGGTTCGGGCATTGGGGTTTCAGGATTTCAGAGTGAGCATTCTCCCGCCAGTAGCATGAAAACGAACAAAGCATACGATTGTGCTTAATCAGTGCGAGTAGGTTAAACCCTAAACCCTTTTGTACTTGACCCTAAACCCTAAACCCTATCCCCTAACATCGCCTATGGTATCTACTCTCAAAGGATTAAGACTCGTACCCCTAAGGCTGCAACCCGAAGAGGTGGCCTGAGTATAACCCTAGTATGGCCCTTATTTTCCCTTATTAGACTAGTCTTAAAAAGGCCCCCAAACCCAAGGATACGACCTGAGGGGGTCCAAGGTAGTCCCGATATTGGGTTTAGGGTTTAGGGTTTAGGGTTTAGGATGATACTTGAGCTGCATGCCCAGGCACGTAGAGCGGGGAAGCCCCAGTGAAGGCGACTCCCATAAAATGTCCGAAGCCTCAGTGTGCTGGTTTTAGGGTTTAGGGTTTAGGGTTTAGGGTTTAGGGCGATTGTGCTCAAATCCTTGCCCAACCATCCCAATTGCCAGGCCCTAGTCTTAGCAGGGAATTAGGACATGAAGTTACGGGTTTTAGGTGTTTAAGGTTTTGCTACTATGTGCTTAAGATCCCCCAAAGAGTAAAAGAAAAGAACCCCAGATTACCCTTATAAGGAAGAATATATGTGTTTCTTCATTTTCTGTGTGGTTCTTAAGCAAGTAATCGTTTGGTGTAAGGCTTTGGGTGATACAGAATGAAAATCAGTGGCCTCCTCCGGAGACTTCCTTTGAGAAAAAAACTGTTCGTGCAGATAAGGGCGCATATAGGGAGGATCGCCTGATGAGGATTGCCGTGTTTTTTGGATTCCCTCTAACCCTAAAACCCTGAACCCTAAAACCCTAAAACCCTAAAACCCCCAAACCCTAAAACCCTAAAAACCCAAAACCCTAAAACCCTAAAACCCTAAAACCCCAAAACCCCAAAACCCTAAAACCCCAAAACCCTAAAACCCTACAACCATGAAACCCAAAAACCCGAAACCCCTAAAACCCTAAAACCCAAAAACCCAAAAACCCAAAAACCCTAAAACCCCAAAACCCTAAAACCCTAAAACCCTAAAACCCTAAAACCCGAAAACCCCAAAACCCTAAAACCCTAAAAACCCTACAACTCCAAAACCCTAAAACCCTAAAACCCTAAGACCCCAAAACCCTAAAAACATAAAACCCTAAAAACCCTAAAACCCTAAAACCCTAAAACCCTAAAACCCTAAAACCCCAAAACCCTAAAACCCTAGAACCCTAAACCCTCAACCCTCACTGGGGAAATGTATAGATCAAGCCCCGGAGCTCGGCGAGAGGGACGAGCAGATGCAGGCCAGAGTGAGACAGAGGTAGCATCCTTTCAGCGCGTACCACTTGTTGCCTGAGCAGGAAGGGTTTAGGGTTTAGGGTTTAGGGTTTAGGGTTAGAGGCAGGACGACTCGAACTCCGAGTAAGGCCGGGGAAGACCCCCCCCCGGCCCCAAACCCAAAACCCTAGCGAGCAACAAGAGTCCCACTCCTACTAGTATTACCGCACGACCCCGAACATACTCGCAAATAACCCTAAACCCCAAACCCCTCCGTCAAACGTATATGTAAACCTTAACCGCCTCGTGGGCACTCTGCGTTTTCCTTCGTGGGCATTTTGTATTTTCGTGAGCATTGTGCAAAATCCGTGAGCATTGTGCGCTTATTCGTGGACATTGTGCGTTTTTTCGCGGGCATTGCGAAAAGCTCGCGGGCATTGTTCGTGCTTTTTGTGGGCTTTTAGGTTGCAAAAGATTAATGGAAGCCTTCTTGTCGTAAAGTTGTGCTAAATAGTGCTAGACAGTGCTTAAATAGTGCTTGAATAGTGCTGATAGTGACAAATAGTGCAGAATCATGCGACAAAGTGCTAAAATAGTGTTACATTAGTGCTAATTGTGCAAATAGCGCAAAAAAAGTGCTAACTCGTGTGAAAATAACAAAAAGCACAAAGGACCACCATCATTAGCACAAAACGGCCACATGACAAACCTTGCAACCAAAATGGCCAAGACAGCCAAGAACTACCTGCAAAGAACGCTCTCAGACCTAGGTAGTGCCTCATCTACCAGTAATCATGGCTTGAGCTTTTCATGATATTCATCCCAACCTGGGTTCAGGGCCTACTGCGCCTGAATCTTTTTGCAGACGATGTAAGCTAGCTTAGGGGACTTCTCTACTTGCACAGAAACCTATGAGGCCTGCTGGATACCCAGGAGCGCTTGTCTATTGTTCTGGGTTCTCTGAAACCCTAAACCCTAAACCCTAAACCCTAAAGACTACACCGGCTCTTGGCAAACGGTCCCAGGCAAGATACCAAGAATCGTCATCACGGAGGACCTTGGCTGAGTGGTGCTTTCAAGAACCTCCGAAATTTTTCTAAACCCTAAACCCTAAACCCTAAACCCTTAAAACGGAAATAAGGGAAATTTAAAAGTTAATCCGTGGAGGTTAGCGCACGTGAGCTGCCCTAGCGGGTATACCTTTGGTTCGTGGAGGACTGATCCGAATGATGAGAAGCTGCTGCCAGTTCGAGCGGCCTGACTCAAGAATTTCGGGCTTGGGGCTTCATTAGGAAGCCCTAAGCCTTAAACCCTAAACCCCCTAACTCCTAAACCCCAAACCCTAAACAGGCACCCCGTTAGGCCATCGTCCTTGCGGTCTCAGAAGCCACACGGCGGCTCCGTGCGCGACGTCTACGCAGACGGACAGAAGCACGGCAACGATGAAGATCTGGGAGCCTTGGGGAGTTGAGGGTTTAGGGTTTTGGGGGTTTACGAACATAAGGAAACCCTAAACTAGACCGCAAGATAGTAGGATTGCCTTATGGTAAACCCCCTCTAAACCCTGAACCTGAATCCAGAACCCCAAACCCCAAACCCTAAACCCCAAACCCCAAACCCTAAACCCTTCCTGGGATGCGTGGCAGCCGAGCGGCGGAAGTGAAGATTTCCAAGATCCCAGAGGGCCAACCTTCGTACTTTGAGGGTCTGTTTTGGGGTTTAGGGTTTAGGGTTTAGGGTTTAGGGTTTAGGGTTTAGGGTTTAGGGTTTAGGGTTTAGGGTTTAGGGTTTAGGGTTTAGGGTTTAGGCCCCACAAACCCTTCACCCCGAAACCCTAAACCCTAATCCTTCACAACCAAGCAGAAGCCGCAGAATGGTGGAGATGTCTTCTCGCCCCCTTTGCGTTTGGGGCGGGAGCTAAGTTTTGGGGTTTAGGGTTTAGGGTTCAGGCTCCCGGTTGGCAAAAACCACACACAACCAAAGAGAAGCAAAACAGAAAACAAAAAGGCAAAAACACGTGCCCTTTAGGGTTTAGGGGGTTTGGGGTTTAGTGGTACGGGGTTCTCCAGGCAGAGGCTTCTGCATTCTGAGGTCTACAGCTTTCCAGGGTTTCGGAGGTCCAAAACCTCCTTTGGGCGTGACCTGCCTGGACTTCCCCCCCCCACCCCCCTCCAGAGTACGTAATGATCTTTATAGGTCTACCGGCTCAGCTTCTCACCCGAAGACCTAAACCTTCAACCCTAAACCCCAAACCCTAAAACCCTTCAATCCCTAAATTCCCAAGGCCGGCACTGACCCCCCTTGAACCTGGAAGCTCAAGGGGAGGCCGAGATCCCAGAAACGACTATACTCGAGCCTGAAACATGGGATGTTCCCCCTTATACCAACAGTCCTTAATAGGGATTACAAATAGGGGGGGGGGGTACTATAATCCCCATGAAGGCATCCCAACCCCAAACCCCTCAGAGGCACTGAACCCTACAGGGTTAAGGTTTAGGGTTTACGTAGGGTTTAGGGTTTAGGGTTTAGGGTTTAGGGTTTTAGGGTTTAGGGTTTAGGGTTTAGGGTTGCGGCCAAAGGCACGCCCTCAAAAGAGAGCCTGGTGGCAGAAGGCCTGTCGTGGGAAGTGCCCAGACATGGAGGTTTCAGGGTTTAGGGTTTAGGGTTTAGGGTTTAGGGTTCAAGGTTGAGGTTGTCAAAAACTTCAAGGCTCAGGGTTTTCGTTTGCAGGAAGCAGGGTGTGCTCCGCAAGTTGAGCGCCCTCAACTTGCCCCTCCACCCCTAGAATCCCCCAAGCCCCCAAGAAGACACAAAGCCCATGCCCCGTAAGCCCTAAGCCCCTACAACCCCCCAACAAACAAGCAACAACCCCTAAAACGCAATGGCAACCCAGAAGCCCTTCAGCCCTGAAGCCCCCCAAATACACGATCCCTAAACCCCAAACCCCAAAAACCCAAGGCTCTAAGCCCGAGAGCCGAAGCTTCCCTTGAAGCGTTTGAAGCCAAGGCACAAGTGAAGTCGCGCATGGCCCAGGGACCCCAGCGATTCCTTCGGTTCGGGGGCGATTGGAGGAAGCTCGGAGGATGCTCGGGGGTTTTGGGGCTTAGGGGCTTTGGAGTTTAGGGGCTTAGGGGGGTTAGGGTTGGGATGTTCCCCCTTACACTAGCAGTCCTTAAGAGGGATAGTAGTACCCCCTGTTCTGGTCCCGATTAAGGACTGTTAGTATAAGGAGGAACATCCCAAAGCTTAGGGGCTTGGGGTTGGGGGAGTTCGGGCTTAGGAGATTAGGGGCTTGGAGGCTTAGGGGTTTCGTGGTCCTGTCACCCTCAACCCTTTAGATTCGTATGCTCTATCCCGCCAAACAAAAAGAGGCTTGAAACACAAACAGTAGGTCAAGGGGGACCGAACACATATCAATCGCAAGAGGGAACTCTGGGTTTTGAAGGCGGGTTAGATTGCTTGAGTGCCATGGACCTAGACCTGAACTCGGCGTGAATGAGCGGCCGATGACCAGTGCAAGTGAGGCGTCTCATCCTCATGAACAGTATTAACCCCAACCGTAATTGTCGAGTCTTTCCCCCCCCCCCCCCCGCCCACACCTGGCCCGACAAGAACCAAAAGCACCCACACACTTGCTGGCACAGCAAATAGGTCTCGGGTTCCGGGTTTAGGGCTCAGGGTTCTAAACCACCCCAAAACCCTAAACCCTAAACACCCCCCTGCACAAAATGGAAGACCAAGTGTCATGCGAGCCAGCAGACCGAAGATGATGCAGAGCATAATCGGAGAAAGGATCCCGATCTTGTCAGCAGGCAAGGGTCCAGAAGTGTGGGCTTTGGGGTTTGGCGCCCTAAACCATAAACCCTAAACCCTACACCCTGCTCTAAACCCTAGTCCTAAACCTAACTTAGCCCTAAGCCCCAAGCCGCAAACTGCCCTGTTCAGGGACGGGGGGGGGGGGGGGATCTTAGGGGAGCCGAGGGTTTAGGGTTTAGGGCAATCGCTGCCAGACTATATTTAAAAAAACAAAATGCATGAGAACACGAGTTCCGAATTCGAGCAAGAATGAGCTGGGGCTTCGAGCTTTTGGGGCTAGGGTTTAGGGTTTAGGGTTTAGGGTTCAGGGTTTAGGGTTTAAGGTGTAGGGAAGACTTGGGAGACTAGGGATTGAGGGTTTCAGTCTAATGGATTCGAGTTAAGGGCTTTGGGGGGTAGGGTAATCAGGAGCCCAACACGCCACCCAAGCCTCTGCCAGCCACACATATTGAAAAAGGGAACCTAGAACCGCCCCCCCCCCCAGAGGGGAAAACTGCTACCACGGCGCTACCAAAATCAAACCACATGAACCCCATTCCCCAAACCCTGAACCCGAACTAAACTCTGAACCCTAAACCCTAAACCCTAGCCCTAAGCCCTAAACCCTAAACCCTCCCAAACCCTGCACCCCCCTGTGGTCTTAGGACACCCGGCCAGCAGAGCAAAGCCCGCAATCTCCGAGGGCTCCCAGCCGTTGAGCCTTAGGTGGGCATCCTGTGACCTATCTTAGGGTGTAGGGTTTAGGGTTTAGGGTTTGAGGTTTGAGGGTTTAGGTTTAGGGTTGGGAAGTTTAGGGTTTAGGGTTTAGGGCTCAGGGTTTAGGTCCGGGGAAGCTTCGAGGAACATTTTGAGGAAAGTTTCGAGGAGTTTCTCTTTTGATTTTACTGCAGTCCAAGACCACTTCTCGCAGGGCTAGGCGCCCAACACAAAGGTGTGTCCTTCCTTCTTAGTAGGGAAGATTGCTTCGGAACCCGGCAACCGAGAACAGATGAAGTAGACTACTCAACAGCCTAGACGCCTAAACCTTAGAGCCCTAAACCCTAAACCCTAAACCCTAAACCCTAAACCCTAAACCCTAAACCCTAAACCCCTTAAATTTTACTCCTAAACCCTAAAGCCTCTGCCCTCTGCCCTGTTTGAACCTACAGTTCTCCCCCCTTGCAGGCCAGGAGCGTCCACCAGAGGGAGTAGGTTTGCGATGCGTATGCCGCCAGCCTAAGAGAGGCTCCCAAAGGGCCCCCGGTGTAGGGCTTGGGGGGGCTTGAGGCCGGTGGTTGCGCCATAGACCACGAAAGATATTGGGGGTCAGATTAGGGTTTAGGTTTTAGGGTTTAGGGTTTAGGGCTTCGGGTCTAGCATCGGGGGCTAGCCTGAGTGAATTCTTTTATCAACTAAACAGGCTGGCACGCAAGGGTTCAGGGCAGGGGGCTAAGCGTCTTGACATCTGTGTCCCACAGCCTGGAGCCTAGATTCCGCTGAAGATGTGGGCATCGAGATGAAACATGAAACCCTAAAACCCTAAAGCCCCATAACACCCTAAACCCTGAGGCCCTAAAACCCCCAAGATCTTGTTGCCACGCACGCTGCGAAGTCGGGAATGAAACCCTGAACTAATCCCTCAACCCTCATGCTTGGCTTTATGCGTCGGGGTCTTCGGAGTGGGTTTATAATATAGCTTCAGAATTTGTTGGATTCCAGGGACAAGGATGTGGCACTTTCATAGGGCGTGCGGGAAGGAGGAGATTCAGGTTTCCTCGTAGATGTCGCTAGTCTTGTGTAGATACCCACTTACCCTCCACGACCCCAAAGCCTTAGACGTATCCTTCCCGAACCCTCGGGCCTAAACCCTAAACCCTACACCCTAAACCCTAAACCCCTAACCCCTAAACCCTAAACCCTAAACCCTAAACCCTAAACCCTAAACCCTAAACCAGAGCCAGCTGCATGTTCAGCATCTCTGCGACGACCAGGAGGATGAAGGACTTGTGTGTGATGCCCTCGAGCCTGGGATGCGTCAACATTAAGGTTTAGGGTTAAGGGGTTAGGGTTTAGGGTTTAGGGTTTAGGGTTTATTGTTTAGGGTTTTTGGGTTTGGGGTTTCGTAGGGGACTTAGAAATTGGGTCGGTTCAGCAGGGGTTTAGGGTTCAGTAGCGTCTAGGGTTTAGGGTTAGGGTTTAGGGTACCTACAACAAATGAACCCTACATATGGCCCTACTTACAACTCATTGCTCAGGAACCTTCAACTGGAGGAGGCCCTAAAACAGTTCTGAACTAAAAACGTCTTCTCTCGGACAGGATAAATGCCGGCAAGAAGGTTCGAAAAGGTTCAGGATTCAGGGTGTCCTACACCCTAAAGTCTACACCTCGAACCACAAAACCTCATAATTGAAACCCCAGACCCGAAGCCCTAAGCCCGAAGCCTCAAGCCCTAAACCCGAAACCCTCGCTTAGACCCGGATTGGTCTTCTCATGATGCGATGAGTTGTCGTGCAATGCATCGGGAAGTGTCGGTGCTGTCCGCTGTGCGCTTCCCTCCCAGAGCTTTTTTCATGGAGTCCCAAAAAGAGTTTAGAGTTTAGAGTTTAGGGTTTAGAGTTTAGGGTTTAGAGTTTAGAGTTTAGAGTTTTGGGTTTAGGGTTGACTCGGTTTAGGTCCAGGGCTTAGCCAGCCAAGAAACATGCCGGTGGAGGGCAGCACGTAGGACCTTTCAGTGGCGCAGCCAAGCGAAGCTTTGAGTTCAAGATTTTGGGGTTTTGCGGGGGTTTCTACTTCTCCAGTTTCGGAAAGGGAGACAAGTGGCTTAGGGTGTAGAGGTTAGGGTTTAGGACTTCGGGTGTAAGGGTTTAGGGAACCTTTTGGGAATGTGTAGGGATTCTACCGCCGTGGCCGCTAGCCGAAGCCTACACCCGATTCTTCCCGACAAACAAGGTTAAAAGCTCCCGACTCCACTACCTCCAAGGTTTTTGGCGTATTGGGGGGGGGGTTGTGCAGTAGGAGTGGCCGTTTTCGCTCTTGGGCATACGGCTCTGAGGCCTGTGGTTTAAAGCTTTTAAGGCGGTGGGGTGCTGGTTTCGGGTTTTCAGTTCCAGGGCCCAACCCCTGCAACCTGAAGTCTCGCAGCCATGAATGAAGCCCTCCGCTTTTCCATGCTCGGAACATTCCTACCACACTCCATCCGAATATGCAAGCCTCTTGTCGGAGCCTCTTTGCGGAGCCTGTGCGAATGACTATCCATGTTCTCCCCTTGTATATATATATATACATACAGAGAAAGCGGCAAAGATGGTCGAAATAAAACCAAAAACCCTAAACCCGAAACCCTAAACCCTAAACCGCAAAGAAACGCATTCGAATAAAACCTCGGGCCCCCGTGCTCTCCGCCACGTCCTGGGGCGCCCAGCGCATAGCATTGCGGGGCCTTGAAGAGGAGGACCGTCCTTGCCCAGAATGGGTTTAGGGTTTAGGGTTTAGGGTTTAGGGTTGAAGCTTTGAAGCTTTGGGGGCGCAAAAGGCTGAAAAACCCTCCTGCTTATAGCCCTGAGCTCAAAACCAAAACCCTAAACTTCCAGCTCTAAATCCCTAAACTTAACATACGCAGAGCCACCCCTTGAGCCACTACACTCGCTAGACTCGAAATGAGCTGAAAGCCCTACAGCCTGTTCTTGCCCCCTTGGGTTGGGAGACACTTTCTCCAGATCCCTTTGCACTGCAACTACATGGTAGGTTCCCTAGATCACTGTCCCTTTATCGAGAGCCGCTACAGCACACAACCTAAGCCCATACTTAGGGCACCGAGGAGGATCCTCCTGAACGGTAGGTATCTCATGGCCCAAGGGTTCAGGGGTTCGGGTCAGGGCTTGAAGTGAGCACCTGAAACCAATGGGGTCTCGTTTTATAGGAAGCCCTCGCCTCTAATTTTAGGGTAGTTCCATGGTCCCTCAAGATGGGGACCTGAAGACGGGAACCCCTACTTACCCCGCATGTACTCTATGCAACCCAAGGGCCCATACTTCACATGAAGGTAAGGGAGCATGTTCAGGGACCATGCAACCTCCCTCAGATCGAATCCCCAGACCTGAGTGCAAGCTCGAAACGCTGCATACCGAACGCCCGAAACATCCCGGACGAAAAGCCAAGGGTTAGAGCGGTTTATGGCTTGGCGTACTGACTCTTCAGAATGTAGGGTTCGAAGAGTTATGCGCTAGGGGCTTCCGTGACAAGCGGTCGCGTATGATCCAGAAACGCCGCCGCGCGTCGTTCCCAAGGAGACCACAAGAACCACATTCCGGTTCACGAATTCTAGACCTGCCCAGGGGCCTAAGCAAGGTTTTTGGGGGCAGGATTCTGCTAAAAATAGGTGCATAGGGTGCTTGTCCCGGGTGTGGGGCTTGTTAGGACTTGGTTTTGACATTAAAAAGCTGAACCCTGAAGCTGCTTTGGGGTACCCCGAAGATCCACAAAACCAAACCCTAAACTCCGACTAATCCTTGGTCAAAGATCAAGCGGTTTAGGGTTTAGGGTTTAGGGTTTAGGGTTTAGGGTTTCATGTTGTGGTTCTTGTCCAAGGGAAGGGTACTAGGTATGGGCCCTAGACCCATACCCGAAGGGTCCCTTTGCGCTCCCAGCAGCCCAGATGCACGGACTGATGAAACTACATGTGTACGTGTATCAATTTCCTAGGCTTTAAAAGATATGTGTGTCCAAATTTAAAGAGGAGGCGCATGACAAGTCCAAACTTTAAACGCTATGTGTATCAAATATCCAGACTTCAAAAGATGTGTGTGCCAAATATCCAAACTTCAGGAGTTAGTGTGGCCGAAGTCCAAACTGTAAGAGATATGTGTATCAAAAATCCAAACTTGACTGACTCCAAACTTGCCGGGACAAGTGTCAGAACAACATGACTGGCTGACTGGCTGAAAACTTCTGAAGAAGAAGAAGCTGCATCCATGACTGCGCGCAAAGCGAGAGGTCGTTTTCACTTGTTGGTCTGTGTCGGGTCATAAACAAACATTTACAAATCTATCTTCTCTGAATATTTAGCTAATCACACTGGCTTTCAAGACAATTCCTATTCAGGGCCTCTGTTGATTTCCGTGCCGGCCTTCTTAGCAAGTGTAACCGAAAGGGGATCATCATCTCCTCCCCGAAAAGCACCCTTCCCTCGAATACGAAACGCCCGTTACAGTACATGCTATTCCTCTGTTTGGACATGTCTATTCCTGGGGGTAGAGGGGGTTTCATGTGGGAGGAGAGTAAGTGACTGCCTTAGCGCAAGATCCCTTCTCTCGTCAACCCACCCCTAACTTCGAAGCTTGCTTAACCCCTCTTTGGTGGGCTTGGTGTGAATGCCCAAGCCCTAAACCTTAAACCGGCCTCGTTCTTTCATGAGGGTCCCGAAGGGTGCAAACGAGGGGATTGTGAGGGCCCATTTTGCCCCAACAAAAGCCTTAATAAAAGAAAATAAAGGAACATGTAGCCGAAACACCCCCCCAGTCCCTTACACCCACATAAGCCCTGAAGACTTGAGCACGAGGGATTTGAGAAGGTCCGGGGCGTATGGCGGGGTGTGAGGCTGCCGGCAAGGAGCTTGGGAAGCTTAGCGTATGTAGCTTGGTCACGGGAAAGGCAAAACGAAAAGGCAACTCGGGCGTCCAAGCGTAAGACGATCATGCCTCCCTGTCTCTACCCACGAGGGAATAACTACACTGTAAGAAGGCGCCCGGACCCTAAAGCCTAAAATGAGCCTCATATCCAAGAAAATGCACAGGGACCTGCATAGCTCAGGTTCACTGCGATCCAGCCGACACCAGATCTCAAGCCTGGAAGGTATGGGTTTAAGGTTTAAGGTTTAGGGTTTAGGGTTTAGGGTTTAGGCTTTAGGCTTTAGGGTTTAGGTTTAGGGCTTGAGGTTTAGGGATTTGTGTCTAGGGCTTGGGGTTTAGAGTTTGGGGCTCAGGGTTTAGAACATTCCACAGGCGTTTGCCTTCCCCCCCCCCCCCCCCCCCCCCCTGTTACCCCGCCCCGCCCCGACCGCGAGCCCTGAACCCTAAAACCCTCGAATAAGCCCGAAACCCTAGAACCCTGAAACCCTGAAACCCAAAACCTTGACACCCTAGAACCACGAAAACCCTAAACCCCAAAGTTCTAAACCCTACAACCCTAAACCCTAAAACATCCCTCAGCCCTAGAACCCTGAAACCCAAAACCCCTAGTAACCAAAACCCGAGAACCCTAAACCCCCCCAGAACCCTAAAACCCTAAACCCTAAACACTTGAAACCCGCGACCCTGGAACCCAAAACCCTCGACCCTAGAACCGTAAACCTCTAAACCCTGGACACTTGAACCCCGAAACCCTGGAACCCAAACCTTAGAACCTACAACGCCCCTAGAACCCTAAAACCCTAAACCCTAAACACTAGAACCCTAGACCCCCCCAGAACCCTAAACCCCTAAATCCCAAACCCTACGCACAAAACCCGAGAACCCCTAAACCCCTAAATCCTAAACCCTCGCCCGAAACCCTAAAACCCTAAAACCCTAAAACCCTAAAACCCTAAAACCCTGAAACCCTAAGACCCTAAGACCCTAAACCCCTAAACCCCTAAAACCCTGAAACCCTAAAACCCTAAAACCCTAAACCCTAAATGCAAAACCCTAACCCCTAGACCCTTGAACCCTTGAACCCTGCAGAGCCCCTGAGCGCCCAACTCTCCAGGGCGCCGATGCGACGCGCTGCAACCTGGAATCCTCCGTGGAAGTCCTTGCAAAGAGCAGCCCTGAACTGGTTCGGGTTTAGGGTTTAAGGTTTGGGTTTGGGGTTTAGGTTTAGGGTTCAGGGCTTGAAGTCCTAGAGCCTAAGCCCCAGATTTACTCGGGGAGTTGAGGGACACGCACCCCCCCCCCCCCCCCCAAAGCTCATATTTGAATGAGGGCACCCCTTTTGAGGTTGGCTAGTTTATTATAAGGGAGCCGTGAACCAACAAAACGGGTAAAGTACACCACTGGCCTACCGAGTTGTGGGTCAGGGGGGTTTAGGGTTTAGGGTTTAGGGTTTAGGGTTTAGGGTTTAGGGCTAGAGGGTCCTCGTTGAAGTTCCACACGATGAAGAGCAATCGCGAAGTGCTCTGCACACCGCACCTCGTCTTTGGGACTCTTTCTGCCCCACCTTCCCCCCCCCCAGTCTCGGTTTCGGGTTTAGGGTTTAGGGTTGGGGGGTTGAGGGTTTAGCGACAACCCCCCGAAACCTAAGAAGCCCCACAAAGCTCAATCCGCATGGACCCTCAACCCCTGAGCCCAAAAAGGCCCCAATTTTCCTTAAAAAGCCACCTACTCCGAGATTTTGACTTACTCGGGTGCGGTTTCGTCGGTTGCACAGCATACCCGCTTTAGGGGGACCTCTGCCCGCGAGACCAACTCAGACCTCTTGGGAGGATCGAAAAAGGAGAACCCCCCAAATCGTACCCTATATACTAGCAGTGGGTCAACTTTTGGGATCCTCCCAGGGGGCAGGGAGAGTTCGGGTGCAGTGTGGCAAAGCGGGTCAGCCTCCCGGCGGGCGCGGTCTCCCAAGCCGAGTGACAAGGCGAGGTACGTCAGGGTGGAGAAATCAGACTCGAAGAACTCACCTGTCTTCAGCCCGAAGCTATACACCCCTTAGAACCTTAATAAACAAAATATTCTTAATATCCTCTTCAATTTTAAATAAACAGAAATTAAAAATAATTCCCAAGGGGGATGTATGAAGGAGGTCGAGCAGGCTTTGGTGTGGAGGTCTTAGAGCTTCTCCCCAAGTTGCCGGGCGTTGCGGGAGCTTTTTGGCTTGGAGGCCTGCACCCTAAACCCTGAAATCTAAACCCTAAACCCTAAACCCTAAACCCTGCAGGGAAGGGGGGAATGCCTGAATCCTAAACCCTAAATCTAAAACCTATAAGCGGACAAACCTAAACCGTGTAATTTGTCCAGGACCTGGCAGCTTCGAGGCTTCAGGGAGTTTTTTTTTTTTGAGGTGTTTCAAGGGGGGGGGGGGGAATGCTGATGGCCTTGAAGGCCGCCCGGCCCAGGGTTTAAGAGTTGCCTGGAGTAGGAGCGGGCCATCAGCAGTGGCAGGAGGCAGGATCCCAACAAGTAGAACCACCAAACAGCACGCTATACGCTTTTGGGGTCCTGTCGGAACCCTTAACGGGGTCTACTTTTTGGATCCTCCCAGGATTCTGGGACGCAAACCTTCCTGCACCAAACTGAGCGCTGGAACCCCCCCCCCCCCAAGTGACAAAACCCAATAGACCCAAGACGTGAACTCCTAAAAGCCCAAACACCAAACCCTAAACCCGAAACCCGAAACCCCAAACCCGAAACCCGAAACCCTAAACCCTAACCCCCCCTCCCCCCCCCCACACAGTGTGGGTCCTGGAAGTGATGGCACCAGGACGAAGAAAACGATGTTCAGCAGCTGGGAGCCTCAGGGAGTGGGGGGTTTAGGGTTAAGGGTTTAGGGTTTAGGGTTTGGGGTGATACCTGGATGCTTCAACAATACATTGATGGATATCGTACTGAACCGAAAGGTATCCTGAGGCCGCGGTATCGAGATCGAACCGAACCGAAGCGCACCGGTATCGAACAAATCGGTATCGCTATTGTCATCGATGTCCTTCCCCCTGAACCCTAAACCCTAGACCCTAAACCCTGAACCCTACACCTGCCCAAAAAATCAAAACGCCCCTAAAACTCCACAAGGCAGGCTCAAAGGCAAACAAGGGGGGAAAGGAAAGGGAGACCATCAACACCGAAACATGCCAAACGCCAAAAAACTAAGCCAGGGGGGCCAGAAGGACCCAGCCTACCACAACCCCAAACCTTGCCAAGGAAGGTGAACTTAGAAAGAAGAACGGGTGGGCAGGCTGTTGTTGAGGGGCACTTGCGGGTTAAGGTAACCCTTCACCTGAACCCTAAACCCTAAACCCTAAACCCTAAAGCCTAAACCCTAAACCCTAAACCCTATAACCCTAAACCCTAAACCCCAGTCTTCCAGCTGTTCTTGGCAGGCTGCTGGCCATGAGAAGGTTGGGCGGGATCCCCCGCGAGAGGAAGAGCCACATCAAGCAGCCCAACCTGGGTGCTGAAGGTTCAGGGTTTCAGGGCTTCGGCTTCGGCTTCCCTAAACCCTAAACCCTAAACCCTAAACCCTAAACCCTAAACCCTAAACCCTAAACCCTGAACCCTGAACCCTGAACCCTGAACCCTGAACCCTAAACCCTAAACTCTAAACCTTGGGAGCTTCGACTTCAGGTTGGGAAACGACACCCTCAACCCCCCGAAGGATGTAGGCTTGGTTGTTCAAGCCATGCGAGGTTTAGGGTTTAGTTTAGGGTTTAGGGTTTAGGGTTAAGGGCTTCGGGCTGAGGGTTTCGGGTTTAGGGCTTAGAGCCTCGGACTCTGGGACCTGCCCGTTTTCGGCTTCAGCAGGGTGTAAAAGCACACCTAATAAACAACCAACGAAAGCCCCCAAAGAACCCCCGAAGCCAGAAGCCCTGCATCTTGCCTATTAATGGAAACCCTAAACCCTAAACCCTAAACCCTAAACCCTAAACCCTAAACCCTAAACCCTAAACCCTAAACCCTAGCCCTAAACCCTAAACCCTTCTACATCAGGAGGCTCCTGATCTCCGTCTTTTTCCTACGACTGGAGCAGGCCAGAAATGCGCTGAGGTGTCTCCAGACTTTGGCAGCCCAGCAATCACTGCACCCATCCCAACTAGGTGGTTTTAGGGTGGAGGGTTTAGGGTTTAGGGTTTAGGGTTTAGGGTTTAGGGGATTTTAGGCTTTAGGGCGCAGAGTAGGGTAGCCTGAGCCTTGACAGGCTGACGTCAGCAGAACGCAAGGGCAAGAGCAAGAATGCCGACTTGAAGGCACATCGATGTGTCCAAGGAATCGAACCACCTGGTACCACTACTTGTCAGCCCTAAACCCTAAAGCCTAGACCCTTAAACTCCCTCAACCCTCAATCCTAAGCCTACCCGAAACCGACGCGGCGCCAGATGCGATCTGAAGACTATCTCAGCAGCACAACCATCGCCGGTCGGAACGCTGCAGGCGTCGGAAGTCGCAAAAGGCCATGCCCTAAACTCTCAAAGCCCTAGGTTTAAGAAACGTCCCAACAAAAACTTAGCCAAGTGGCGATGCCCCAAAGTAGAAGGTGATCCAGAGTGCGTGTTCGGAGGCAAACGTGTTTGTCCGGGAACCTGGAATAGGGTTTGGGGTTTAGGGTTTGGGGTTTAGGGTTTAGGATTTAGGCTTTAGGCTGCAACTCCTGCTTCCCTAAACACTCACATTCCTGCTGCTTGCTTAGTGGGTTGTACAAAGGACCTACAGCCCAAAACCCTAAAACCCTAAACCTTAAACCCTGAACCTTAAACCCGAAACCCTAAGTCCATAGCCATAAGGGGAAGGCAAGGTGTACCATTCGACTTGGAGTGCCAAGCTCCTCTGTGAGACACTAAAGTACTGAAGTCTTAAAGTTTAGCGGGCTTCGGGGTTAGGGTTTTAGGGTTTAGGATTTTTTGGGGTTTAGGGTTAGACCTACAAGTCTAGGGTGTAGGGTTTCTCTAAGGCCCCTTATGAGGGCCCATACATCGGAACCCTTTCATAAAGGCAAAGGGACCATGTTAACGGCGCATGGAACTACCCTCAGAGTTTAGGGTTCTAGCTCGCCCTACGGCTGCAACGAGTTGATTCCCCAAAACTTCAGTCAATCTCGGGTGTGCCAGTAGGGTGTTTTAACAATCTTGGGCTATGGTGTCTGGAGTATGGTGGGCACTCAGGGATTAAGGCTCATGGTGTTTAGGGTTTCGGGCTTGCAAAGATTTCGGGCTGAACCCTAAACCCTCAACCCTCAAACCCTCAACCCTCAACCCTCAACCCTAAACCCTAACCCTAAACCCTGTTGAAGATGTAGAAGACCAAGGGTTTGGCTTACGGCTTATGCCCTGACGCCTCGGCCTCTGGTGGTTTAGGATTGCGGGTTCCGGGGGGGCCCCCAACGCGAGTAAGGGTAAGGATCTGTTGACCTCCACATGTCCAGACCAGCCCCGAAGGGGGTAGGGTTTTTAGGAAACCCTGAACCCTAAACCCCAAACCCGACTGCTTAACCCTAAACCCTAGACCCTAAACCCTAAACCCTAAACCCTAGGATTGAGGGTTCTTGGGGATCAGAAAAACGTCAGGCCAGGCCACGCACGTCCACACTCTTCAGCAGGGTCTCGCCCACCGGCGAGAAGATGTAACCCAAGGCAATCACCTCGGGGGGGGTAGCAGCAGTCTGGGGTAGGAATTAAACCCTAAACCCTAAACCCTAAACCCTAAACCCTAAACCCCTAAACCCTGAGGGTTTTGGGGTTTAAGGGCTTAAGCAGGGTAAGAGTAGTCAGGTGCCACTGCTTCTGAGGGGGGGCGCGAACCAATGCTTCTGAAACCGGCGCAAACTATACCACTACACGCCTAAAGGGCGTCAGGTTTAGGGTTTAGGGTTTAGGGTTTAGGGTTTAGGGTTTAGGGTTTAGGGTTTAGGGTTTAGGGTTTAGGGTTTAGGGTTTAGGGTTTAGGGTTTAGGGTTTAGGGTTTAGGGTTTGTCAGGGCTTAAGGGTTGAAGCGTTCAAGGGTTTAGAGGGACATGCCTGTGGGGCATTGAGATGTTCAGTTTCAGGTCTCAGGGTTGAGGATGGTCCTCCTTGAGTAGCAGATAATATTACACACATACACTATTGCATTTTGTATACATACATATATATATATATACTCTTTGCATAATATGTACATATATACATATATATATATACTTCTCTATTTATTGTATAGTGTATGCACGTATATATATATATACACATTTATATATAATATGTACACGTACTAGACCCCGGCCCTCATCAGTTGAAATTCTCACTTCGTGCCAAACAGGGCTTTTAGGGTTTTACCCTGGGAAACCCTACACGGTTAACCCTAAACCCTAAACCCTAAACCCTAAACCCTAAACCCTAAACCCTAAACCCTAAACCCTAAACCCAAATCCTTACTGGAACGAAGAACAGGCCTTGCGTAAGCAAAGGGCATATAACCCGCAGATACCTAGTGAGCGCAGCGTTCCAATCATATTTAAGTTAAGGTGAAGATTACCATTGAGCAGGTGTTACGAAAGGATATGCATTGCATGTTCAAGTGTATGTGTTAAAGGGACCATAATGAGTTCAAATATGACTATCTGACTATCAGGCCAGCCAGATCGCAAATAGACAACTACTCATAACTAATCACGTGAAAGACTCCTGAAGAGTTTTGGGTATTCCTGAAGGGGGGGGGGGGGGGGGTATTGGGCTCTGTGGGTACTTAGTTGATCCCCCAAAAACGCGAAGCCTCAGCCTTTTTGGCCAGGAAGCCACGTGGATGCGGAGACAGATTCCCCTCGCAAAGGGCTTCATCAGCCTAGGCAGATACACGGGCACCTCGGGCTGGTACCCGCAACCGACCATAGGCCCTAAACCCTAAACCCTAAACCCTAAACCCTAAACCCTAAACCCTAAACCCTAAACCCTAAACCCTAAACCCTAAACCGAAACCCGAAACCCGAAACCCTAATCAAAACGCAGCTCGCAGATAGGACCTTGCGATGAGGGCATTCCTTGAAAACCACAGACATCCCGAAGGACCTCGCGAAATGGGGCTTTGGGGTTTCGGGTGTAGGGTTGAGCGCTGGAATCCTGAATAAGGTCCTCAAATTCCCTCCAAACCTTGAGGCCTCAAATGGGTATTTCCCAACATAGGGGTACCCCTTTTATACCCCAAATAGAATAGAGAACCCCCGAAAGGTTACCCTAAACCCTGAACCCTATTTTCGGTAACCCCCCCAAATCGGAGACAGACCAAGGTGCCACTGGGTGATGTGGCTTCGTTCTGTCAGCCGCTGATCAGCTTGGCAAATCCTTGGTCGAGAGCGGGCGTCCGGATGGGTGAGGGATTAGGGTTTAGTGGCTAGGGTTTAGGGTTTAAGGCTCAGCAGGGTTAGAGCATGGGCTGTGGGATTCGGGCTGAGTCCAAGCAGACTTCGCGTTACGGACTGCAGCAAAACGATAAAACCCTAAACCCTAAACCCTAAACCCCAAACCCTAAACCCTAAACCCCCACCCCACCCACCGCAGCAAAGCTGAGCCCAGCGCTGGCTCTGCAACTGCTCCGAGTCTTTCGGCTTCCCCCGGACCTCGGTGGGATGATGAGAGCCCTGAACTAGGGTTTAGGGTTTAGGGTTTTAGGGAGGGTTTGGGGTTTAGGGTTTCGGGTTTGGGGTTTAGGGTTTGGGTTTAGCGTGTAGAGCTTAGGGAGAAAACCCTATGTATGGTGCACCCTGTGGACACTGTGGAGTGTTGAGGCATCAGTGGGGTTCAGGGGTTCAGGGCCTTACTAAGGGGCGTCGCTTTCTAGGGCTTTAGGGTTTGTGGGGGTTCTGGGGCTGTTGGGCTGGAAGGTTGCTAACCTTTCGGGCCTGAGCATGTTAGGATTTTAGAGAGACTCTGGTTTGCAGGCCCCCTTTGGGCTGTTTGGGGTTGAGGGTTTTGCAGTTCAGGGCTTAGAGTTTCAAGTTTCGCCCCGGAGAGTTCGGGATTTCGGGTTCAAGAATCACAAAGCAGGCAGCGTTCTGTCAAAACGTTCCCTGCTTCCCCCGCTGAGTCTGCGGCTTCTTTCATGGCTGCCTGTGGCAATTGGGTTTAGGGTGTAGGGATGAGTGCTTCAGGTGTAGGGTTTCGGGTTGAAGAGGGGGCGCGTGGATCGGGGTCTCAGAGACTTGTAGTCCTAGGATGCTAGGTTGAAGGGCCCGGCTTCAGAGTTTAGTTCCTTTAGGCTTTAGGGTTGGTGCTTAGGAAGTACTCGCTCAGTGGTGTGGGTCTGGCATGAAGAAGCTGCTGCTGCCTTCATGAGCTCAAGCGTGCGAACGTCTCCAACACCCTGGGTCAGGAACTCGGCGTCTTCGTCGATGTCCTTAGGCTGGACAGCTTCAGATATGGACTAGCTATCTACATTTTCGTGGGAAACCCGTATACATGAACACCGCAAATGGGCCTACCTGCCGACACTGGCACGGGTGTTGGTTACGTGAAAGCGTGCCCCCCCCCCCCTCCCCCCCCCTCCCCCCCCCCTCCGTGTCTTCGTGATGAGCACCCCAAATAGTAGACCCTCAATCCAAATAGCCCCCTCAACTAACTGTCAAACCCGAAGAAACCCCTAAAGCACTAAGCAGACATAACGCTCATACTTAAGAATCCCCCGAACCACAAAACCCTGAACCCTGCGGCCGCTCAACCCTAATCCTACAGTCCAAAGCGACCCAACCTAAAGCCCTAAACCCTAAAACCCTACAACCCTAAAACGCTAAAACCCTAAAACCCTAAAACCAAAACACCCTAAAACCCAAAAACCCAAAAACCCAAAAACCCAAAAACCCAAAAACCCAAAAACCCAAAAACCCAAAAACCCAAAACCCCAAAAACCCGAAACCCTAAAACCCAAAAACCCGAAAACCCTAAACGCCCCTAAAGCCCCAAAACCCTAAACGCCGTAACCCCCCACAACCAGGAAGATCCTAACCTTCTGAGCCCCCTGGGGACCGCGCGAGCACTTGCATCTGATGCGCCACCTATTTGAAGGGCTCGAGGCAACCCCATGGCTTCGGGGTTTAAAGGTTGAGGGGTCTAGGGGTTGAGGGGTTGAGGGGTTGAGAGGTTTAGGGGTTTAGGGGTTTAGGGGTTTAGGGTTTAGGGTTTAGGGTTTGGGGTTTAGGGTTTAGGGTTAGGGGTTTAGGGTGTGGGGGTTACGTTTTGGGGTTTAGGCAGGCTGGTTGTTACTCTAGGAAGACGACCTTAAGAAGGAAAAGCCAAAAACACACAACGATTGCCATGGCGAGCTCTAGGTGGGAAACTCTGTGACAAAAACTATCACGACTCTTAACTTAGTTGCGTAACAGTGTACACTTTCAGTTATATAGGGGATTAGAGTATCCCAAAGTGTAAAGTGTACTTACTCAGCTACTCAGTTAACCAACGAACCAACCAAGTCAGCCCTAGACCGTAAACTTAAGACCCTACACCCTCCAAAGCTTCCGACAACAGATTGCCCGCAAGAAGCCCGGGATATTTTGTTTCCCAAACCCTAAACCCTACAAATCCTAAACCTTAAGCCCCAAAGCCTAGACCCGAAACTCTAGACGCGAAACCCTAAACTAACCTATTCATCAAAGATGTGTAAGTCAAGCCTACACCGGGAGATTTGCCCCAACCCTTCATCAACGCCCCAGCCGGATGCAGACGGGCCTGAGCGGTGGAGGACATTCGCCTCAAGGCCGTTTCGCGACGCGGGGCCATCAGGTCTCGAATGGCATCCTTGAGGGAGAGGCAGGGATGGATGGGGGAGGGGGGGTGGAGGGGGTGGAGGAAGGGTGGAGGGGAGGTGGAGGGGAGTTGGTGGGGGAGTGGGGAGTAGCCCCAAGCGGCGCAATGCATCTATGCCGAGAACGGCTGAGAACAAGTGCCTATAAGTATACCTGTTAACTGTTAACATGTACACATGTACCATGTATTGAAATTATACTAATTTGTAACTGCTTGTCACGCGAAGTCACGATGTCGAGAGAAACATGCGCACTATGTCGAGCAAGCTACGAAATTTCTGCTTGCAGATCGCATCCAATGGAGGCTCCATGAGACCAAGGGTTCTGGCTTCATGGAACTCGTCGTTGTGCATGTGCATCCGAGAATCTCGAAAATCGTTGGCGGGAACTGCTTCAAGACGTGTTCTCGACACGGCCACAAGATTTCGCGTAGCCGAACGAAAACCATATAAGGCATGGATAGCATCATTTCGACAGGAATTGCGCGTTCGGTCACAGCACCACTCATGTAGTCCGAGAAAGTCGAAAAGATCCTGGACACAGCCTGGTCGGAGCATTTTCAATTGTCTGCGTGTCTTTTGCCAATCCAGGCATTACAGTACATACAGGACAGATGCGCCGTCTTGACGCGAAAGAGCATGCTCCTGCACACAAATATTGCACAACCACATGGCTGTCGGAGTTACAGGCAGTTTCATACGAAACGCTTTCCAATTGGGTTGGCTTTCGATGCGTTTTCAAGTCATGGAACACACGAACGGAGAGACTGAGAGGACGGTCCGTCGGGTAAGAAATGGCATGCAAGATCATCATCGCTTCAGGGTGGGGAATAACTTCAATAAACAATCTAGGAGTCCATTGCTTTGCAGTAGCTAAGCCTAATGCCAAATAGACCCTAAAGGTCCGAGGTACATATATGTATATGCGTAGATGCATATGTGCATGTACGTGTGCATGTACATGCATTTGAGTGTGCAAAGGTACTAAATCGACCTGGAGCATGGAGATGTTTGCTGATGTCTGTCTATACATACTACAGGCCCGATGCATCGAGGATTCTTGCGTGGCACAGCTTCCCGGGGCTTTCCGTGCTTTTTTGTGTGTCAAATAGCCAGGCTCACGATTCAGTTTTGGACATTCCGAAGTCCTAAGCCCTGTAGACCCTCAACCCTATGTCCTAAACTCTATAAAGCCTAAACCCCAAACACCATAAACCCTTAGACCCTTAACCCTTAGACCCGAAAGCCTAGACTCTATACAGTCTATACAGCCTAGACCCAAAAACATCGTCAACCCTAAAGCCGATCCTCCACCTAACCTAAGCCCATAAATCCTAGACCCTAATCTAGGATATAGGGTTGAGGGTTCAGGGTTCAGGGTTAAGGGTTCTGAGTTCAGGATTTAGGGTCTATAGGGTGCTAGGGTTCAGGGTTCCAGGGTTTTGGGTGGCAGGATGCCAGGGTAAGACCCTAAACCCTAAACCCTAAACCCTAAACCCTAAACCCTAAACCCTAAACCCTAAACCCTAAACCCTAAACCCTAAACCCTAAACCCTAAACCCTAAACCCTAAACCCTAAACCCTAAGCCCAGGCCAAGCTGCAACGATCATGCTCGCGTCCCGGAAGAGCACATTGGTTCGGTCGCTTTTGGCCTGAGGTTGAGGCTTTGTGGGGTTTATAGGGGCTTAGCGCTTATAATATATATATATATATATATATATTTATTTATTTATATGTATATTATATGTATATTATATATATAATATGGTTTTTAAGTTTTTCGGGCTTATAGGGTCAGGGGTTGGGCTTATAGGGTTAGGAGGATTTGGGGCTGAGGGTTGGGTGTACAGGCTTTGAGGCTTGGGGCTTAAGTCCAGAAAGGGATCCAGGGTCCCAGAAACACGTTCGGGGTGAAACCCTAAACCCTAAATCTCACACCCTGAACCCCAATATGAACTACAACCCTGAAGCCTGCAGCGACTAGAAGATTCTCGCATCCTAAACTGTCCCCACTCCAACTACCCCCCCCCCCCCCCCCCCCCCCCCCCCCCAACATCTGGCCCGAGCCAGACTTAGTTAAAGGCTTTTGTGGTGTTTAGGGTGGAGGCATTACCTTTGCCTTATTGACATGCAGAAATTCCCGAGAATGAAAGGCTGCACAACAGTTTTCGGGCCTTGGTTTTAGGGTTTGGGAGAAGCTACACTCACTCTAATTCAGTACAAATCATTGCAGAAACCCTCTGCAGTGTACAGTATACATCAGATACTAAGATAGTAAGAACCCCCCCCCCCCCCCTGCCCCCCCCCCCTTTAGGGTAACACAGGGATCTTATTCTGTTTCATGTTTGGGGGTTCGTAAGCAAATAGTAGTAGAAGAGCCAGATCTCAGGGTACTTCGGGCCTGCAGCATTAGTCCTGAATGTCGAGCAAGCTGCCGGGGCAAAGTTGGACATTGCCTTGGAGTAGGCGCCTCCGCGGGAACCCGATATACTTTTGGGGGGAGCCAAGGCTTCTAACTCCCTTGAACCCTAAACCTTAAAATTTAAACCCTAAACCCTAAACCCTGAAGTTTGAGGGTTTGGGGCTTGGACGAGATCGCTGTGCGTGGTCGGCCCTAACCGCTTTTAACTTTAGTTTGAATAAGGTTTAAGCCATCGGAAGACCCAGAAAGCATGCTCAATCTCTACCTCAGCAGACCCCCCCCCCCCCCACAACTGATCACGTCCTAGACCGCAAACGCAAGGCCTAAATCCTGGTACTCAGAGCCCTTAACCCCTCAAGCCCAAAAACCTCATACCTAAAATTAACCCTACACCCTAAACCCGAAACCTAAACCTCAAAGGCTGAGGGTCCAGGCTTTAGGCGTAAAAGCCCCGAGGAGGTCCAAGAGCCGGCACGCTCTCTAAACCGGAGACCTCAAACTAGGGTTTAAGGTTTAGGCTAAGTCCATCAAGCCCCATAAGCCGAACTCCTAAACCCCCTAAACCCAAACTCCTAAACCCCCTAAAACCTCACCCTAAACCCTAAACCCTAACCCTGAACTCCTGACTTCGTTTGTCAAGCGCCTAAGAGGTTCTCGCGCCAGGTGTCGAAGGGAAACTCTGCCTTGCAGAGAGAGGGGGGGGGGAACCCTAAACCGGAAACCCTAAACCCTAAACCCTAGCTTTAAGGTTTGGGGTTGAGAGGTTTTACGGGTCTGGGACCCTAAACCTTAGGCCCTCTCGTCGTCCGGGGCTCTTTCTGTAGGGTGTAGGTCTAGGGTTTAGGGTTTAGGGTTTAGAGTTTAGGGTTTAGGGTTGCTGGCGAGGTGTCTCGGTGCCGGTGCTGGAGTAGGGATAAGGCTCACATGGGAGCAGGACATGCGAAGCGCAAGAAGTTTAGGGCCTTTAGGCGTTTAGGGTTGAACCCGCAGACGCCCTAAAACCACAAGCCCCAGGCAGGAACCGCCCGGCCTAGACTGCCCGACACCCTGAACCCTAAACCCCCTAAACCCCCTAAACCCGAAAAGCCCTAAACCCTAAACTCCCTAAACTCCCTAAACCCTATAAACCCTAGACCCTAGACCCTAAACCCTGCAAACCCTAGACCCTAGACCCTAGACCCTAGACCCCAGACCCTAGACCCTAGACCCTAAACCCAAAACCCTAAACCCTAAACCCTAAACCCTAACCCAAAACCCTAAACCCTAAACCCTAAACCCTAAACCCTACACCGCAGTTGGGGGGCCTTAGTGGCGGCTAACGCCATCTCCCAGTAGTCTGGCTCAGGCCTGGGGAGCAGGATCCTTTTTGGGGACCTCATGAACCCTAAAACTGGGTTTAGGGTTCAGGATTTGGGGTTTAGGGTTTAGGGCTTGGGGTTTAGGATTTAGGGGGGTTGAGGGTTTAGGGTTTAGGGTTTAGGGAAGTCCACAAGGATCCGTGAGGTCAATGAGCCGCTCGCTGCTTTTGGACTCTTAGGATTTAGGGTTTAAGATTTGGAACGCAGGGCTCGGGGCTGCTTAGAGACATTTGGGGTTTAGGGTTTAGTGCTTTAGGGTTTAGGGTTTAGTGCTTCTAGGGTTTAGGCAGGGATATAGGGTTCGGGGTTCGTCGGGTTTTGGCTTCAAGTTTTTAGGGTCTAGACTTGAGGAAGGCAAGGCCAGGTGAAGGTCCGTGGCCCAGGGATCTCCCCACCACTCATTCCCACTTACTCTTAGGGCTTAGGGTTTTGGATGTCGGGTTTGAGGTTTGGCGTTTAGGGAATCTGTGGTTAAGGGTTTCGGGGTATCTGATCTGGTGTATCTTGGGTTTAGGCCTGAAGTAGCGCTTCCGCGCACCTGGAGCTATACAATAGGTTTGAGGTGGGGGGGTTTGGAAGGCAAATTCTGGAGCTATATAGGTTTGAGGTGGGGGGTTTGGAAGTCAAATTCTTGCCTTCTTGGTGCAGAACCTTCCCTGAGCCCTACTGGAATTACGCCCTGAATCCTATACTCAACCCTTGACTGCATGAACCTCGAAGGGAAGTTACCTGGTCCTTGTATACGGTCCTTGAGCCTCTTTAAGGGGTTCTATGAGCCCTTGGGTTCTACAGGTAACGACCCTACACCCTACACCCTACACCCTACACCCTACACATTAAACCCTAAACCCTAAACCCCAAACCCTAAACCCGAAGATAAGCCCCCAAAGTACTGCACACACTTGCCTACTCCTGTTCGAAAATAGCAGGCTGCGCGCCCGCAGCAGCTACTGGTTGGCACTAAGCCCTAAACCCTAAGTCCTGAACCCTGAACCCTGAACCCTGAACCCTGGACTCGGAGGGCTGTAAAACCTGAGCTTTAGGGTTTAGGGTTTAGGGTTCAGGGTTCAGGGTTCCCCTTTTCGAAGCCCGGGTTCAGGTTCAGCGCATAGTCCACCGAGGCGTAGAACGAGTCGATGAGGCTCTTCGAGTCATCAGAGTTCTGCTGTCTGAAGTATACGCCTCAAGGATGTTTGGGCTAGGGTCTAGGGTTTAGGGTCTGGGGTTTAGGGTTTAGGGAACCCCTACTACCCCCCTCTATAATGTTGACTTCACATTAATGATTCCCGCTACAATTATAAAATCCAGCTGCCGGAACACAATAAAACCCCCCACAATTATAAAATCCAGCCCAGAATATTTTTTTTGCGGGCGATGTTATGTAATTAGCTTAAACTTATAAGTTTCAGGGTGTTTGAAGAGAATGAGTTTAGAGCTTGCTGGCTGCAGACACTCTCTTTTGCAGTGGCAGAGGCTCGCAGTAGAGGCTCACTTAGGTCCTACCAGGATTTAGGCGAATATAATTGAGGAGGCCCTGGCCGGAGAGATTGATCAATCAAGGGGGGGGGGGGTTATTAATGCGAAGTCAACATTACTACCCCCCCCCCCCCCACTAGGTTCCCCCTGAAACTAAGCTAGTTAGCGATCATTAAGCCCTCATTCAGTAGGGAAACCCATGGAGCCTTAGTCAGGGGTTGAAGGTTTATCCCTAAAGCCTAAACCTGGGAGCTTAGGGGCGTTTAGGGTTCAGGCATCAGGGGAATTCCAGACTATATTTCCCCCGACTTTGTTCTCAGACGTAGGTTTCAAGCAGCGGTCCTCTTGGAGGACTAGGAGCTAAGCCCTAAACTCCAAACCCTGAAGGTGTAGGGTTTAGGGTTTAGGGTTTAGGGTTTAGGGTTTAGGGTTTAGGGTTTAGGGTGTAGGGTGTAGGGTGTAGGGTGTAGGGTTTAGGGTTTAGGGTTTAGGGTTTAGGGGGTTTTGGCCTGCTGCGGCTTTCTCGGCTTGCATGAGGGTTTGGTGTTTAGGGTTTAGGGTTTGTCGGGTTCGAAGAGCCTAAACCCTAAACCCTAAACCCTAAACCCTAAACCCTAAACCCTGACACCAAAAACTTGCAGGCTTGGGGCCCCACGCAGGCCTTCAAGCCCGGAGCCTTCCTACACCCCGACCTTAAACCCGAAACCCTAAACCCTGAAGAAACCATTTCCCAAGCCACCAGCACCACCCCCCCCCCCCCCACCCCCCCAAAAAAAAAAAAAAAAAAAAAAAAATATATATATATATATATATAAGCTAAAGCCTCAAAAGACCCCTAAGCCCCTTGACCCCATAAAGCCCACACAGGGCCCACAAACCAGAAGCCTAGACTTTGGGTTTAGGGCTTGGGGTTTAGGGTTTTGGGTTCCCCTGCCTGGCATCTTCCCCAACCCGCCAATGGCGGCGCCCACGGATGGAACGCCAAGAAGTCCAAACTCAACATCCTGGGTTTAGGGTTTAGGGTTTAGGGTTCAGGGTTTCGGGTTGGGGTGTTCCCCCTTATACTAGCAGTCCTTAATTGGGATTATAATAGGGGGTACTAGAACCCCTATTCTTAAGGACTAAGGGGGGACATGTAGGGGTTGGAATTGTGAGGGTTTCCGGGTTGGGGTTTAAGGTTTGGGGCTTAGGCTAGGGGTTCAGGGGTTTAGGGGCTTCGGGTTTAGGTTCACCTTCAAACACCCTCTAAGCACAAGCCCAAAAAGCCCTAACAAAACCGCGAACACTTAGAGACTAAGAGAAAGCCTCAACACCTTTAACTCCCTGCAGCATTGAAGGAGCTGTTGCAACGTTGGCTAGAAAGCTACAGTACGTGTTTTTTTTACAAGGCGGCAGACCAAAGACCCAAAACGTGACCCCTAAAACGGTTCAGGGTTTAGGGTTTAGGGTTTAGGGTTTAGGGTTTAGGGTTTAGGGTTAACTCCCAAAATCGGGACACCCCTGAATACTGAATGCACTTCGGGGGACGTAAGCTCCAAGCCCGAACTATCCAAAAAGGGGTGTTCCAACCGCTGCATGCCAACCAGGAGGCCACATAGCCGAAGGGCTCGGAACCTGGTGGAGGGTTAGGGCTTTCTGCCTCACGACTCTGGGAACTACGGCACCCCTGCGTTAGTAGGGTTTCATGGAGTTTATGGGAGGGACTGTGAGGTTTGTAGGGATTGCGGTGGTTGTGGGTTTAAGGGGTTTCTAGGGATTGTGAGGTTTGTAGGAATCGTGGGGTTTGCGGATTTATGGGCTCTACAGAGATTATGAGGCTTGTATGAGTTGTGTAGGGATTGTAGGGTGTAGAGGGTTGTAGGGTGTAGAGGGTTAGGGTTTAAGGGGGTGCACAAGCAGATTAGGGGCTATAGGGAGGTACATAGGGAGTATAGGGATTTGGGGCCCGTAGGGCTTACAGAGATCATGGGGCCCCCCCCCACCCCCTACTCTCGTAGGCTTCTTACTCTGGAATTTCCTCCCCCCTCTCTCCCCCCCCCCCCAAGTGTCCTGGTCTGTGGTCCGAAAGTAAAAGTAACAGTTTGCCATGTTAGTATCCACATTTGAACTTCGGGGGAGGGGGTAATACACTTCTTCAGAGCGTACGTCTATATGTGCTGTGCACGCAATAAAAGCGAATCTGTTTCAGCTTAGAAGCCATGGGCCATTTGCTTTATGTTGTCGCCATGCGTATCATTAACTGGCCATATAATTTCAAAAACACACTACCCCGTGATTGTCATCATTAAGTTGAACGATATTCTCAGGGTTCAGTCTTTGATGTTCATGCTTTTCTTTATACCATGCATCTGAAAACCTGCAGATGTGCAGCATGACAATGGGTCTGAATTTACAAATTCCCAAACGAGTTCGCGACCAGCGTTTCTAAGTTTCAATTTCCGCATTCCAAATTCCAAATGTCATAGTCTGCGAGGGCCTATGTCTTTAAGACCTGAGCTTGCAAATTCCGCGTGTCCAAATTTGCGAGGGCCGTTGCTTAAAAAGAAACAATGCAAGGAGACCAGTGCTAGGGTATCCCGAACGGGACCCTGGGTTTAGGGCTTGAGGTTTAGGGTTTAGGGGGGGTTTAGGGTTTAGAGCTTAGGGCTTAAGGTTTAGGGTTTAGGGTGGATCCGTGGGCGTGGAAGTTCTTAGGGCTCAGGGAGTAAGGCTTTTAGGCTTTAAGGGCTCAGGGTTGAGGGTTCAGGAAAAGGGTCTCTAGGGTTGAAGGGTTCAGGGTTTAAGGTTCAGGGTTGAGGGCTTTTAGGGTTGTTTAAGGGTTCAGGGTTTTGGGTTTAGTTAAGCGTGCAAGGTCCCTCGGCTACTAAAGACCCAACCCAGTAAGAGGACGATTTAGGGTTTAGGGTTTAGGGCTTAGGGATTAGGGTTTAGGGTTTAGGGTTTAGGGTTTCTAGGCACAGCGCAGACAGGCCGCATGAGGGAGTGAAGCAGAGGTGGGCGCCGCGCCGCAGATCTTCCGAAAGCCTCTCGCGAGGCTCAGGTGCTAGATTGCGTGCACATGAGCCATATTACAGAATCTCGAAAGCAAGACTGGCTTTCGAAAAAACCCTAAGCCCTCTAAACCCTAAACCCTAAACCCTAAACCCTGAACCCTGAACCCTGAACCCTCAACCCTGAACCCTGAAGCGTAAACCCTAAACCCTACTGGCCCGACTGTAAGGTTGAGGCCTCGGGCCTCGGCACGACAACTTCGTTTATGGGCACGGGCGGCTGCAAGCCGTAACATAGAGACCCGCTGAAGTTAGAATGGGGTTTAGGGTTTAGGGTTTAGGGTTTAGGGTTTGGGGTTTAGGGTTTGTGTTTCAGGGCTTATTAGGGTCTAGGGTATATGTAGATAGGGAGGCTGTAATACACGGAGCTCATCGAATCGTCCTCTCAACCTAAGCCTCTATAGGGCCTACTATAGGGTTTAGGGTTCAGGGCGACAATGGCTAGATTATTGGGCTTCGGGTCGAGGGCGTAGCGGCAACTAGGGCAAACAAAGCCCTAAACCTGAAACCCGAAATGCTGAACCGAAGGCACCACTTGCGGGAAGTAAGTCTTTGGAGTGGTGTCGAGGCTGTCAAAGCTCGAGAATTTCGGCTGGAATAGGGGTTAGTCAGGGTTTAGGGTTTAGGGTTTAGGGTTTGGGGTTTCGGGTTTACCCCCGAACCCTGGCGCTGTTTTGGATGGCTTCGTGGTGCAGCGCTCCGGGGTAAATTCGCTGGCGCCTCCTGATCTCGAAGTGCCAGGAGCTCTACATGCAAAGCCGGTGGACGCATCGGCGCGGACGCAAACAGCGTTCGCGCGACAGGATGTCAGAAATCTGAAAGATAAGCTTGGCTTCGGGCCCCAAAGCCCTGAACCCTGAAC